>VONZ01003194.1:0-26748 GCA_012976165.1 Labeo catla
CCACAAAACTGGAGCGGAGTGTTTTGATGATCAATACATTGATTAGCAGGTCAGACAAGGTAATTACCAGCCGCTTTCAATCAATGCGTGACTCCTTTCTCTTCCCCTTTTTGTCAGTCCACTACCGAAATCAGAGCAATAAACATGCCATGACTAAGGCTAAATAGCAATGTGTCTAATTGTTCGACTTGTGAGGCTGTTGTGCATACAGCGTGCGTCTAATGCAGTCGAGTTTTCTGTGGGAATTTCAGTTCTGACCACAGAACACTTCATTGCAGATTTACAGCAAAGTGCAAGTGTAAATTTATGTATCGTAACACCACTTGTTCACTACACTTGCTAAAAATATGAGGTGAAACTGACGATCTTATTGCTGATTCATGCTAAAAATGATGCAATGCTAAAAACAGATCTGTTTTTATTCCCTCTTTTCTTTTGTCTTTTTTTTCACCCCAAGCTATTACAGGCTCATCTATTAAAGAGAACAAAAGGATGTTTATTTTGCACATTGTCCAGACAGGAATATGAAGCCTCTAATTAGCGATTCTCTCCGCAGCCAGTAAATTATTAATATTCCAATTTATGGCAAATATTGAAATGCATGCCTGAGAGATCATGGCTGAGAGTGTGACGGATTTTGATTCATGGCTGTGGGGTGAGAGCCAAAGGGCTGTGACCTGAAAGGGAAGTTGAGCTTAATGATTCAAACTCAGACTGCAGAGGGCTGTAAACAGACCTGATGATGTCTTTGGTGTGGGGCAAATGGTTAAATGTACTTTATTTGCTTCCTGAATTTGTCTCTAACTTGGTCTTTTGGGAACATTGTTTCAGAGCTAGGCTGGATTTGCAATTATGAAACAAAGGCTCCAGATTAGAGATTCAATCAAGGAAATTTTCCATTTAGAATAAGTACCATGGATGTCTCAAAACAGCAATTTAATGATCCTTGCATGCATATTCGTGACATTCAGTGCAAGTCTGTTTTTGATTTTATTTAATGTTATATTTCTCTCGAATGAGTGTATTGAAGGTTACTGCTAGAGGTCATGTTTACAGACATGATCCGTTTTTAATTACAACATTCTGAAAATGCTAGCAGTTTTAAAAATTCTATTATAATATATTGATTGGTTATTTGTGGAGAATTTTGGCAATGTACACTCTAAAACTGAGGTGCATAAACTCAATGAGGGTGACAATGAATCGGTTCCAAATAGAAGATTTATTTTTTTCAAAACACATTCACTTTTTAAATTCAGGCTGGTCTGTGCTGGTCTTTTCAACAGGACAGGTTGTTCCAGAGAGGCAGTCCCTGTAATAATTGAACAGTAATTACTTTAGATAAGAAAGTGGCTGCTAAATGACTCACTAACCGTTGCTAGTGTGTCATCTTCTACAGCGAATCCACTGTTTTCGCGCCAAAGAAACCAATAATAAACATATTATGTAATGCTGATGTCTTAGCAAGTTGCGTGGCCTACACAATCAGACACAACATCGCAAGTATGAGTCAGCTATCTTAGTACAGACTGCTTTCACCGTTATGTGGGAGGAGGCATATTGCGCACTTGTTTGATTAGTTCTGTAAATATCACGCTAACAATCATGGCGACAGTCATAAAAATACCATGCAATGACAATGTTGCAGCTTTGTTTTAGTTAATAACGCATTACTATTAAAAGGACTTCCTCAGTAACAAACGTTGGGCTTTTGGCTTTATTAATCAAGCTCTCTGATTAGTTGTTTAATCCCTAGCTGAGCTCCACATCATCCTGATGTGTTATGTTACCATTCACTATAGGTGAAAAGGCTAATTTGTTTGCCAGGCAGCTAAGAAAGGCAATGGGAAATGCATTAAAGATTTACAATGATGGAGTTGTTTGCAGTAGTCATGGTTTTGTCTGTTGTGCTGCATGATAACTGATATGATTAGCTTTGGGTAATATATATTTCTGTATTTTTAAGTAAAACTCTCAGAAATGAGAGGAGCTTCTGACAAGGTTCTTGCTCAAAGCTATGAATTTTCATAGGGCCTGGCTTGGGCTGGATTGAAAGCCCAGTGTTCTGGCAAAGTGAGTTTCTGTCAAAAATGCATCCAGATCTTTAATCAAAGTTATGTAATGCTTAGCCTCGCATAGCCAGACCCTTGAATAAACAGCATTAGATCTGGTCCACATTGCATGTTAAAGGGATAGTTCACGCAAAAATGAAAATTCTGGCATTAATTACTCACCCTCATGTCGTTCCAAACACGTAAGACCTTCGTTCATCTTCAGAACACAAATTAAGATATTTTTGGTGAAATCTGAGAGCTTTCTGACTCTGCATAGACAGCAACACAACTGACATGTTCAAGGCCCAGAAAAATAGAATGAACAAATTAGACTATAGCTGGGTTTCCATGCAAAGTTGCGAATTTAACTTATGCACAAAAATTGGAATATCGCATAAAACATTTGGGAATACACTGTAAAAAAAAAAAATAATTGTTGAGGTAGCTTCAAATAATTTGTTACCCTGCTGCCTTAAAATTTTAAGTTCAGTCAACTAAAATAAGTTTAGTCAACTTGAAATGTTAAGTTGTACAAAGTTACAACTTAGATATTTGTGTTTGCTAAACTTAACAGATGGGTAAGTAACCCAGCTGCCTTAAAATTTGAAGTTGATTCAACTCATATATCTAAGTTGTCACTTAGTATAATTTAACATTTCAAGTTGAATAAACTTTTTTTTGAGTTGACTGAACTTAAATTTTTAAGGCAGCCAGGTTACAAATTATTTTAAGTTGACTCAACAAGTCGATTAAGTTCCATCCAACAAGTCAAAGAGAACAAAATCGTCACTTCCTGATAAACTGACACTATATATTACTAAGAAAAGTAGGAGAAACCACTGAATATACTAAACACTCTTAGTTCCTCTGAATATGATTTCATTTAATTAACCTGCTAAATTTTGTCAAATCAGGTGATTGTTTCATTCTCTGAAGTGTTTGTTATATCATCCCAGCACCCCAAAATATGTAAGGCAATGTTGTAACCATGTCTTGAACACTGGGGGGACCTCTTATCACATTCAGTCAGGAATTACACAAATTATTACATAAATCACATACATAAATGAATTGCATGAATCAGTATGAAATTGGGGGGGCAGTTTGGCCATTTCTAATTATTGGGGGGACTTTACCACTCAGTGTCTTTGGTGGTTTTGGCCCTCATGTGAAGTAACCAAAACTTTTGTGTGCAATATGCATCAGATGCTTGGTAAACGGACTGGCCAGACTTTGTGATGCTAAACTTCACTGCATACATGCTTTTGAAGCCAAACCCACTTGTTTGAGTTCTGTTATTTTATATTTGCTTTGCACTTTCCCTGTGCATGATCTTCCATGAGATCAAGTCTTTTAAAAGAAGTCATATGGGCAGTTTGCACCACAAGACTTACAACTACACTTATGACACAGTTGTTGTTCTGTTAGCACTGAGCATTTATTTCATTTATCCAGTTTTGTGGCAAACATACCACGAAGCTCCTCTGCAGTCAAAACACTCTTTACAGATCATGCACATTGTTTACCACGCACTTCACATCTCCTCATGTCTTTCCATTTTTCTCTCAGTCTATTTATCTCTCTCTTTCACTGATTGCGTCTCTCTCGTTCCATCTCCAGCTATCCCTTTGGGTTTCACACAGCTCATTATAGGGAGGTCCTGCTGCAGAGGCAGCAACAGTCTGAAAATTTCATTAAGAATTTATTGATGAGACCACACTCATGTGGAACACTGTTTACCCAATGATGGAGCCTCTAGTCTGCAGTGAGGGCGCCAGGCTCTGACGCTGTGGTAAGTTGGATAAATGACATTACAATGGCCTCCCCATTATGGGGAGGGGGAAACAGACCTGTGCTCGGAGGTGGGACTGAGATTGGGCTCAGTACATTTTGAACCAGGGACACTCAGGCCTCAGATGTCCTGATGCTGACCTGAACATTGGGGTTAAGCTTAAAGGTTTTGGCATCATGTAGTCTGATATTGCCTAAAAGTCATTTGTGAGTCATTTGAGACTCATCTTGAACTACTCCCAAAGCAGATCGGTCAGTCAATACACCACAGTGGCTTAATGTGCAACTCCTAATGCCAACGGATATAGCATAATATGACATTAGGAATTCTTGGTTAATTTAAACCTGTGAATTTGTTTACTTTGTGGAATGGCAAAAACTATAGACGATTTCAAGAAGAGCCTCAACTGTAGGAAAAATTAATTTTCAAAGTCATTATAGAGTAAGGATATTTTTAATGCTTGTCTCGTCATGCCAGTAGTGCTATCAACATTTTTATAATTACATTTTACTTTTTACTTCACACATTTGACTGTTGTGCAACTTCCTATTTAAATGCATATTTTAGCATTTTTATTTTATTTTATTTTATTTTAATATTCATTTTATTATTATATTTTCCACACGTTATTCTTTTTCCTTAAATCTTAAGTCAACATTCGGCATGAAATGAAAATGTACCCTATTTATTTACTAAATGCATGTTACTGACCTTATTGTGAACAAATAATGTTATTTATATATTTTTTTTTAATTAAAAACATAATTTTACCTTATATATATATATATATATATATTAATAAAAATATCACTGCAGCCACCATGTGTCCATTTATTTCTTTTCTGCCTCTATTTTTAAGTGTAACACCCACATCTCAAAATCTAATCAGCAGCTGATGGACAGAATCTAAGAGCTCACTTTTTTTTTATTTCTCTTCTTTTTTTAGAAATATTTTACATTCCAGATATACATCACGACATGGACGAAAAGATATTCTACTTCTGTTTCATCACGACTTTAATTAGTTATAAAAAGTAATTAGTTATAGTTACTAGTTACTTCTCACAAATAGTAACTGAGTTAGTAACTGAATTACATCATTATAAAAGTAACTAATTACCAGAGAAAGTAACTATTACGTTACTTTTTTAAAAAAAATGTTCAAATATGTCAAATAACTTGGATGCCCCCAATATTAAATATGTTCAAATGAATAAAACATAATCTACACTGTTTTAATGTTGCCGTGGGACAGTCTGAGAGACACCTTCCAGGGGCTAAATATCATGTTCTTGGGGCCAAAGACCGCACCTCGTTTTTTTTTTGATGACCGTGAATAGAACTAAAAATACTCATATTTCATCGTATAGATAAAAATAAGGTATCGTTTGAAATGGGGCTACTTTTGTGTATAGTCATAATGATAACAAAACAATGTGCTTTTGTAAAATAAAGAAAATAAACAGGGTGCACTCTCTGCCGTCTCAGTCTCTGTCACCTCTCTTCGTTTCTGGAAGAAGACATGCTGAGAGGAATAAGCCACAATTTACCTCAAAAGAAGAACGTGATGCGATGTGCAGCTTTGCAGGTCCTATGGCTGAGAGAGAGCCTATTCGGTAGAAAATCGCTCCAGTGAGCTCAATTATAGTAACGCCGCATTTTATTGCAACTGCATTGTAACCGTGGGGGGGGTTTGATTACTCGTTACTGAAAAAACTCATAAAAACCCTTTGATAGAAAAGGCTGGCATACATGGCAAAAGTATAAATAAAAAAAGTAAGTCACAAGCGGAATTCATGATCAAATTTCACAGAGGGAAGTCATAAAAATGCACGTACATGATCGTAAAATGAAAGATATAGTGCTGGCCTAACAGAACAAGTGACAGTTTAGTCAAGTGGCCCGAAACACTTTCACACTGGCCACAGGCCAGCAGACGATCCTTACTGTTGAACTCTGCATTATAAAAAACAACACAGTCACAGTGAACGAAAATTACGTGCTCTGATTGAGCAACGAAGTGACAGGCAAAGAAAATGATTGCACTGGACTGCACCGGCCTTAGCAAGTTCAAATTTGATTCAGATTCATTTATTTGGCCTTTGGTCACTCCATACTAAGACTAAGCTTATCAGAATAATCTTGCACTCTGAATTATTGGACTCTCCTTAGATAGGGCAATGGCCATTATCTTCCCGAGCCAGATTGCACTGTTTAAACAAGGCGACAATCAAAAAAGAATTAAGATGTAATTAAAATGACAAAGTCTAATAGAAGAGCACTTCATTTCAGTCTGTACTTGTGACATTGTGACAGCTTTAAAGCTGAAGCTCTATTAATTAGATTAAAAAAAAACTAGAAAGAAACTATAGAGTATATATTCATGGTTATTCTTTAAGAATTTAAACCAAAACATGCAAAATAAATAGGAAAAATCAGGATGTAATTGCTAGTCAGAATACTGAAGAATTTTGAATGCACACTTCATAAACACACAGGATGTGCTATAATTTCTTTGAAGCTAACATGTGCAAGTAATGAAGAAGTGGACGTCTGCTCCCAGTGAGAAGTAAATGAAGAATTTATCTGTGTATTCCCCACTGTGTCAGTGTGAAAAGACTGTTCTGTGCTAATCCATAGGGCCTTGTTGTTAATTATTTTGATGGAGTTTAAAATGTGAGTGGTCCCTTTGAAGATGGCTATAAAACAAAAATAACATTTTAATGAACAGTCTGTTCATCTCACGTTAAAATCTCTAGAATTAGCACTAATTAATTACTCTGTGAGACACATATCATGTTCTGGGACATAGAAATCCCAGTATCGTTCCATTTCAGCACGTCTTGAGTCAGTGTATGTGCTTGAACATTTTTGTGTACTTTTCTGAAACATTACGACATGATGATAGCTAAAACGTTTATGTAAAATACAAATTCAAAAATAAGAATAAAACACGTTTTTTTCTCTATACAACCTTATCATTAGAAATTGAATCGCAGAACATGGCTGATCGAATTATCTCAACATGGTGGTTGCCATGAAGGGCTGACCTGCTTCATGTAGAATAAAACCTCTTTTTTTCACTCTAGTGCATGACAACATCAATCATATCTCATAATTATTCATAGCACCACATGATATTTTCCTAAGACAAGCACTTCAAATGCTCAGGCACTCGAGCAAGTTGTTACTATGCTGAAAAAAGAGTCTAGAGTGTTTGTTTGCATGACTTCCACCGCAATGCTGAAGCGACAATGACCGACATCTTTGAAATGTTTATGTGCAACAAACATTTATCAGGTGAGAGTTTCTAGATTTATGTAAATCAGCATCCCATAGTAGCAGCTTTCAAAAGTTATTAAAAATGCAAAAGTATGTTCAAATATTTTCCGTGACATTCTCAACAAGTGTTGCAAGCGTCATCCTAGCGGCAATACCTCAATATTAGTAATTCATTGTGGATCAGTTGTGTTGTACCGTGAGTTAACGTCATTGTATTTTGGCTTAATGTGGACTAGATTTGTTGTGTCGTCAAGTTTTGTTTACTTTGCAGATGACATTATATTGTACCTCCAGAGTTTTTTGTTATATATATATATATATATATATATTGCTTGTATGTTTGTTTTGATTCTTTGATGGCCAAATATGTTTGCTCAATCTGTCTCCCACACACAGGCAGCTAAATTGCTGTCAATTCCACTCGAGTTTGTCTCTGCAAGGTCGGTATCATCTAAAAGGAGAGTGCGAATCTGCAGATGGCTGTCCTTGTATTCCTTGTATTGACAGGCATCTAGATTTAAAGCTGATTATTACCATGACTGACACATGCAAATGGATGGTCATACTGCAGATGTTTAGGGCTTGGATGACAGTGTGACATGTGACATGCAGGCATAAGGCTTTCTCAAGGTTTGTTGCCATATTGAGATCATCATCATCCTGCCATCTGACAGCAAGACATCCACCCACTCACAAAGTTGAGCCATTTTCTGGTTGAGCAGTTGACACTGGCTGTTTATTGTTGTGTGATAGTATAATGTTATAATTCTGAACAATCAGCTCAGGAAAGTTCACTACCAAAGTGATTATTGATTAACATGAGGTTGTAAATAGCAACCAGATGTTTGATCTGTTTTCTTATGGCTCCAGTATTTGAAGTTCTCTTTCGTTCTTCCTAAAAAGTTTGAAACTCTTACGAAATAGGCTATACTGTTCCAAATATTCCAGTTCGGCACTGTAGTGTTTTCTAGTGTATCACATGTGTTTATTTCTCAATTGCGTATTTTTCATCACGTTACCACTCTAGATTACTCGTGGCATGATTTTCATGTCACTTGTGTGAATCAAATCATCACATTATGCTTTGCTCTATTATCTGATACAACTGGACGTGTCAAACTGGACGTGTCAATAATGCTGCGTTCAAGTCCTCCTGGGACGTTCGTACTTACGAGTTGACAAGTCGTCATTACAACGTCAGGTGTGTTCAAGTTACTTTGGTCGGAAGATGGATATTTACCTTTTCTACATGTTTTTCAAACTCTGAATCTACAAAATGCAGAATGAATAGTGTGCATCATTGTGTTTTTGCTTTTTTCTGTTTTTATTCAATTTATGAAGGTGATGTTAACTGCATCATTTTATATTCTATGGTAATTATACAATAATATAATATTTTTGTATAAGTAATTTATATAGTTTTATTGTACATTACAAAAAATAATAATTTTATTTATTTCAACAAATTTACCACAAATACAGACGCTGCATATCTATTGTCTTTGGTTGCGTCCATTGCATCCGACACGTTTTTTCACTGACGCCCCCAACTTTTCAGTTTCTCACTTGTAGTAATGACTTTGTGGTGGCGTTCATGTGCGTTCAACTCATAAATATAATCTATCTGACATGACTTGAACACACCATACGTTTTTGGCTGATTAGCTTGCGCGATAACGCGTCATGCGAATTTTCCGCTCGAGTTGAAATGTTTCAATTTGTGCAAAAATCCACGTTCGCGTGGATAATTAAGTTCGCCTTTGCACCATAGACTGTGATATGGACGTAGTGTCCGTGAAGTCACCCGTAGGTTTCTGAAGAGCATTTTTGAAGCTCTTAGTGGGCGGGAGTCGGCCGTCGCCATTTTGGAATCGCGTCACTGCACGTCACTCCCGGATAATTGAAAATGGGCAAAGAGGCGGCACGTGGGTGGAGCTGGTTGCTGAAACCACGCCCGTCTAGCGCGACGGTGGTGACAACAGCGGCAATCCACCTAGCACTCAAGTGGCCATGCCCTAAATTATGCAGAACTTTAAGGCTTAATATAATTTAAACGGATGAGTTCTAAAAAAATTCACCCCCCTCACAGCTGACATGAAGAGCAAAATTAGCTATACAGAGCAAAACCACTTTTTGTACCGGGCTGTAAACATATTTTTTTTCTGCTGTAAAGTTGGGCATTTTAACATGGGGAGTCTATGAGATTGACTCCCTTTTGGAGCCAGTCTCTAGCGGCCAGTCGATGAATTGCAGTTTAAGTCACTTCCGTGTTGGTTTCAATAGAGAGAGCGGGAGGTTTCCACTTGGTGTGCACACACCATAGTAATCATTATAGTGCCTCCAGAGCTGCTTGTTGAAGGTTAGTTAGTGTGATGCAGTTCAGTTAAACTTTATTACACAGTGTGCTTTTACATTATAACAATTCACGTATCATTAGTATTTGTACTTTTTGTCATCATGTGAGACAGAGGAAAGTAGATGGTTCGAGAGTGTGAAAAAAAGAGTTGCGGTACAAAAGTGTGAAGTTAAATATTTAAAACACTTCAAAGCTGTTATACTCCTGACAACATTCAGAGTTTACAACTGTGAACAGTGACACAAGATATCAAAATGCATTTACTCAAATTAATGTATTATTCATGATTTTTCTGTCATAAACAAATCAACATGAGATCTTTTGAATTAATGAACACACTGCTTAAAACTGAAACCGTATAATTCTTCAGAATCTGAATGAATTGTGCTAAAGGCACAGTGTGTACAAAAGCATTTTTTTTGCAAGGTGAGTCGCGCAGTGGGGGTTGTTTTTGGAGTTGTACTTTTTTGTTCTCTGATGGAGCACCACTCTCTCATTTTGTTTTCTTCAGATTTCAACTTAGAGGAGCTCTCAGGCAATTCATCGTGAAGGGCATGATAACAAACAAAGATTGATTGACTCAGTGCGTAGTGAGGCCAGGTGCCAGTACAGATACTTCAAACACTGCATTTAAATGCTAATATCTCTGCTACAGACCCGGCCATGTGTCCCTCCTAAACTATCCAAAGCTCCAGACAACAGCATGATAAACCACATGGGGTGTCTTCCAAAACGTTTCACTGGCACGGAAACATATTCTTGAAAACCGATCCAGTTTAATTGGAAGACTGAGGGTATTTCATAAAAAACAGATTAAAAAATGTCAAGAAATGAGTTATTCATCTTTAAACACAGACAGACACATTTAGCATCATTTTACTCTGTTGTTCCAGAGAGACAACCCAGCAAATGGTCTGTCCAGACTGATCAATTCATTTTTCTTTGTTTCATTGTTTTCTGTTGTCATAATAGAAAGAAACAACAACTGTGCTGTCAGCAGCACTTCTGGCAAAAGAGAAAATGAACCAATGATAGAGCAAGGATGCTGTCACAAATCTGGTCGGTGACCTGCGGTCCGCTCACCACCAGATGTGTCTCTCGTTCCATTGTCACACTCAGACTGTTGCACTACACCCCGGACTGCATCTCCCACTACCCACCACGCTGATTGCGCCATACACCTGTGGCCAATCAGCAGCCCTATAAAGCCCCGGACTTTCTTGCGTTAGATACAGTGTATTGTGGAGTGTTAATGTGGAGTATTGTATCAGTTGCGTTTAGCGCTCACCTAGTGCTAGCACTGTTTCCTTGTTTTCTAAGTTTCCTGAGTTCCTAGTTTCCTAGTTCCCGTGTTCCTGAGTTCCTAGTTTCCTTAGTTTAGTATTCTCGCCTGGCCATCTAGTTTCGTCTTTCTCGCCGCCTGCCTTTCTGGACTCTCGCTCGTTAAGGATTATTCTTCTGTTTCACGTTATGGATTATGTTCGCCATTGATTGACCCACGCCTGCTTCACGGACTCTCTCTGCGTCTTGTCTGCGTTATACCTGTTTGTTATTGTTCTGACCCTGCCTGTCTGACCATGTCTTTGCCTCGTCCATTAAATAAAAGCGTGCATATGGATCCCCTCGCCTCTCGTCTCCCTCTCCATGTTACAGAATACACGGTCAAACAAGGATCCAGCAGCTTTTACCACGGACATTCAGGTATGGACACAAACAGGTTTCTATTCCGTCTCAGACAAGGACCGCGTTCATTAGAACAATACATCTGTGAATTTCTGGCAGTTGCAAACCATTCTACCCTCCCGGACTGTATAATCATTGAGATATTTTGTGATGGAGTCAATCAGCCGTTAAGGGGGAGGCTGAGACGCGAGGGTCCGCGCTTGTCATTAGCCGCTTTCCTGGACTTTGCACTATTGTGTGTGGGCTCGCCGTTTACTGTGGGTGTCGCGGATGAGGAGCGCGACATCCCGGTAATGCCAACTGCGCAACCCATTCGCAAGATGGCGGCCGTGCCGGAGCGCTCTCATGCAAGGGCGGCGACAGCGGTGCCCGTTCACAAGATGGCGGCCACGCAGGTGCGCGCTCACATAATGGCGGCGACAGCGGCGTCCGTGGACAAGATGGCGGGCGCGCCGGGGCGCGCTCACAAAATGGCGGCGACGGCGGAGCCCGTTTACAAAATGGCGGCGATAACGGAGCTCTGTCACGTCACAGCTGCCTTGCCAGAGTCCAGTCACATTGCAGCTGCGTCTCCTGAGTCAAGTCAAGTTGCAGCTGTGTTTCCTGAGTCAAGTCAAGTTTCTGAGTCAAGTCAAGTTTCCGAGTCAAGTCAAATTGCAGCTGTGTTTCCTGAGTCAAGTCAAGTTTCCAAGTCAAGTCGGTGCAGCTGTGTTTCACCTGAGTCAAGTCAAGTTTCCGAGTCAAGTTGCAGCTGTGTTTCCTGAGTCAAGTCAAGTTTCTAGCAGGTCAAGTTTCCGAGTCAAGTCAAGTTGCAGCTGTGTTTCCTGGAGTCAGAGTCAAGTCGTTCCAAGTCCAGTCAAGTTACAGCTGCTGTTTCTGAGATATGGCTGCCACTCCCGAGTCAAGCAAGATTACAGCACTCGTTCCTGTGTCAAGTCAAGTTAGAGCTGTGTTTCTTGCGTCAAGTCAAGTCAGAGCTGCTTTTCCTAAGTCAAGTCAAGCTACAGCTGTCTTTCCTCTGTCAAGTCGAGTCACCATTGTGTTTCCAGTGTCAAGTCAAGCTACAACTGTGTTTCCAGGGTCAAGTCGAGTTCAAGCTGTATTTCCTGTGTCAAGGCAAGTCAAAGCGGTTCTTCCTAAGTCAAGTCAAGCTACAGCCGTATTCCCTCTGTCAAGTCGAATCACAATTGTACCTCCAGTGTCAAGCCATGTTCCCAAGGTCAAGTAAAGCTACTGCTGTTGTTCCTGCATCAAGTCTAGTCAGAACTGCTCGTTCTAAGCCAAGTCAAATTACAGCTGCCGCTCCTGTCTCAAGTCAAGCTACAATTGCTGCACCAGAGTCAAGTCAAACTACAGCTGCCGCTCCAGAGTCAAGTCAAGTTACAGCTGTTGTTCCAGTGTCAAGTCAAGGTAAAGCTGTGTCTCCTGCATCAAGTCTAGTCAAAACTGCTCACCCTAAGCCAAGTCAAATTACAGCTGTCGCTCCTGTGTCAAGTCAAGTCAGGACGGTATTTCCTGCGTCAAGCAACGTTAAAGCTGTCGTTTCTGCGTCATGCAACGCCAAAGCAGTTGTTCCTGTGTCAAGTCAAGTTACAGCTTTATTTCCTCTGTCACGTCGCATCACGGTTGCCTTTCCTGCGTCCAGCAACGTCAAAGCTGCCGTTCCTGCGTCAATCAACGTCAAAGATGTCAGTCCTGCATCAAGCACGATCCAAACAGCCTTTCGTGAGCCAAGTCAAGTCACCATTGATCTCCTTGAGCCAAGTCAAGTCTTTACCGGTCTTCACGTGCCTGGTCAAGTCACTGCCGAAGTTTACAAACCAAGTCACGTCTCCCCTGTCAGTCCAGAACCAAGTCACGTCCTGCCCGACGGCCCAGAGCCTCCCCATGTTTCATCAGATCTCCCAGTGCCTCGTAACGTCTCGTCTGTCCGTCCAGAGTCAAGTCACATCTCGTCTGACCTCCCAGAGCCCCGTCACCGCTCCACTGTCTGTCCAGAGTTTCGTCACGACATGTCTGATCATCAAGAGTCCTGTCGAGTCTCGTCCGACCTCCCAGAGTCTTGTCACGTTATGTCTGCCAGTCTGATGGCGATCACCATTCTCAGTATATGGGTTGCTCACAAGTTTGCTCCAGAGGTCTCGTCTGTTCACAAGTCTGCTCTTGAGGTCAAGTCTGTTCACAAGTCCGCCCCTGAGGGCCCGTTTGCTCACAAGTTTGCCCCAGAGGTCTCGCCTGGTCTCAAGTCTGCTCCAGAGGTCCTGTCTGGTCTCAAGTCTGCTCCAGAGGTCCTGTCTGGTCTCAAGTCTGCTCCAGAGGCCCCGTCTGACCATGAGTCCACTCCAGAGGCCTTCCCTGTCGGAGAAGCCGCGCCAATGCCTCCTGAGGTGTCGGCTTCGGCTGTAGATCCTCCTAGGGAGGCGGCGTTATTCTTTGGTCTCTCTGCTTCTCCCCTTATTCTGTCTGCCTCCTCTGTCCCTGTTCTCCCCAGGTCCCAGTCCATTATGCGGGTTCCTGCTCAGCCCTGGAGGGCCCTGGCGCCTCCTGTTCCGCCCTGGAGGGCCTCGGTGCCTCTGCTCTGCCTCCGGTTCCGCCCTGGAGGAGGGCTCCTGCCCTGCTCTTCTATTTTGTCTCCTCTATCCCTGCTCTGCCCTGGGAGGTCCCGAGCATCCTGCTTTGCCTCCTGTTCGCCCTGGGAGGCCTCCTGCCTCCGCCTCCTGCTCCGCCTCCTGCTCCGCCTCCTGTTTCTGCCCTGGAAATCCTAAACCTCCGGCTCCGCCCTGGAGGGCTCCTGCGCCTTCTGCTCTGCCTCCGGCTCCGCCCTGGAGGGCTCCTGCGCCTCCTGCTCTGCCTCCGGCTCCGCCCTGGAGGGCTCCTGCGCCTCCTGCTCCGCCCTGGAGGGCTCCTGCGCTTCTTGCTCCGCCCTGGAGGGCTGCTCCGCCTCCTGCTCCGCCCTGGAGGGCTGCTCCGCCTCCTGCTCTGCCCTGGAGGGCTGCTCCGCCTCCTGCTCTGCCCCAGAGGGCTGCTCCGCCTCCTGCTCCACCCTGGTGGGCTCCTGCTCTGTCGGTCCTGCCTCAGTCACCAGGTCCTCCGCATGGACCTGGTCCTCCAACCTTCGTCCTGTCTCGCTCCCGCTCCCCCGCTCCCTTGGACTGTTGTTCTGTTGGAGCGTCTGGAAGCCGCTCTTTGGGGGGGGGCTATGTCACAAATCTGGTCGGTGACCTGCGGTCCGCTCACCACCAGATGTGTCTCTCGTTCCATTGTCACACTCAGACTGTTGCACTACACCCCGAACCGCATCTCCCACTACCCACCACGCTGATTGCGCCATACACCTGTGGCCAATCAGCAGCCCTATAAAGCCCCGGACTTTCTCGCATTAGACACCGTGTATTGTGGAGTATTGTATCAGTTGCGTTTAGCGCTCACCTAGTGCTAGCATTGTTTCCTTGTTTTCTAAGTTTCCTGAGTTCCTAGTTTCCTAGTTCCCGTGTTCCTGAGTTCCTAGTTTCCTTAGTTTAGTATTCTCGCCTGGCCATCTAGTTTCGTCTTTCTCGCCGCCTGCCTTTCTGGACTCTCGCTCGTTAAGGATTATTCTTCTGTTTCACGTTATGGATTATGTTCGCCATTGATTGACCCACGCCTGCTTCACGGACTCTCTCTACGTCTTGTCTGCGTTATACCTGTTTGTTATTGTTCTGACCCTGCCTGTCTGACCATGTCTTTGCCTCGTCCATTAAATAAAAGCGTGCATATGGATCCCCTCGCCTCTCGTCTCCCTCTCCACGTTACAGTTACATCATAGTTCAGATTTTTTTCTCAGAAAATGGGCAAATTAGAATAAATAATAAAACAGTAGCAAACAATAAATGATTAAAAATTGCAAAACAGAAATTAATAATTAATTTTTATTAATTAATTAATTCATTCATTCATTTTTTAACAACAGGGGATTGTAAATAACACCATTTTAGTGAAAATCAATGACTGGGAGACTTGGGTGTTTTATTGAAAATATATTAGGCTATGTACATTTGAAAAACAGCCATGGGTAAATTTTACCCCGTGGCAGTTCTAGTGTTAAAATAGCCGTGAACTTAAATAAACAGGACAAAAACATAGTTGATGACTAAAAAGTAAGTATTTTATGACTCTAGCATGTCTTTGTGAAGACAGGCATAATACAGTGACATTTTTTAGCTATATCAAAACAGTAGTCATGTACATGGTAGACGCTGGCGTTTTAAGGTATACAGCAACCTCTAGCAGTTTACCCTGTTGGCTGTTGTGTGACAGCAATTTTAAGTATTTTACAAACTCTTTATCATGAGGTTGAATCCAGTTATTTATTAATCAATTACTTATTGACACTTTTCTTTCAATCTTGAATGACATGATGCTTTCATAATGTGTTTGTATCCAGTATAGTGTTGTTCCCACAGGAGTGAAAGCCTTCTTTCTCTGCCATTTTCAAAGGCACGTAAAATATAATATTGTGGCTTGGCTTACTACACAGTATAATGAAATAAAATTTTAAACATTTTTATGTCTCTTATGTCTCCTATTTGAGCCAATGCAGATGAATTAAGTTATTTCAGAATGAAACCACCCTGATTGTAAAGCAAAATGTGATTGGTTATAGCAAGAATGTGCAATGATTGGTCAGCAAAGTGAGGCCGTTATCTGATTGGCTTGAGTAAATGGTGGGTGGAGTCCATGCATGTGTGGCTCATCAGCATCTTGATGCTAGAAATGTTTCAAAATGCACAAATGCCCACAAATGCATGCAGTGATCTACAAATGCACAGGACACAATTCACAAATGAATGCCAGGCAAAGTTGTGTTTGTGACATAAAAAAAGATATTTGTGAATATGTTTTTTAGTTGCAAGTCTCATTTTATTTTTTGTGTGAATTTAATTATTGTTTGTAAAACTCTAATAAATATTTGTGAATCTCATTCTATTTATTTATCAATATGTGTAATTAGGGCCCGAGCACTGCAGTGCGAGGACCCTATTTGGAATTGCTCCGTTTCTTCTTCTTCTTCTTCTTCTTCTTCTTCTTCGTCTTCTTCGTCTTCTCCAAAGCGAATTGCCTTTTTGAGGGCCTAAACAAGCTCGAAAACTCACAAAACTTTGCACACGCGTCAGTCCTGGCAAAAATTTACATCTGATGTGGGTTTCAGAAGTGAGTGTGGCAAAATGGCTCAATAGCGTCACCTATAAAATTTCAACAGAGTGTGCCTCAAGCTACGTTTCATATACATGTACGAAACTCGGTATACACATGTAACACACCAGTACATACAAAAAAAGTCTCCTAGCACAACATCTGAAACCCAACAGGAAGTCCGTTACATTGAATTTCCTGTACGATTTTTGTGCAGTTTTTGCCATTTTCAAGTGCCAGTTTTAATCCGATCATCTTCAAATTTGCTGAGTGTTATCATAAGGCTGTTGCGATGCTAAATTACAAAGATCTTGAGTTTTCGTCGAAGGGCGTGTCCTTGGCGGCCCGACAAATTTTGATGTTTCGCCATGAAAAAGGAAGTTGCTGTAACTCAGGCAAACAATCTGTCTCAAACTTCACGTTTGATAACAGTCCGGTCCTAAACACATGTCAGTGTCCATATTCAGTTATAGTCATAACACCACCTGCTGACAACATGAAGTGACATGTTTAACACTGTTACGAACTCCTAGCAACATATTAAAAAGCGTTAGCAAGTTTCAAATACACTTAGCTAAGAGCTTAAGCATGCTAGTAATACAAAGAAAAAGGAAATTGCTGTAACTCATGCATACAATGTCTAATTGTCCAATCTGCCCCAAACTTAACATGCAACATGCTACAAACATATTAAAGCATGCTAGCAACACCTAGCTAATATGCTAAAGCATGCTAATAATACAATGAAAGACAAAGTTACTGTAACTCAGGCACGCAGTGTCCAATCTGCCCCAAACTTAACATGTTTGATAAGAGTCCTGGCCTTAAAACACATGCCCGTATTCAGTTATAGTCATAGCGCCACCTGCTAGCAACAGGAAGTGACATATTTAATACTGTTCTGGATGCCTAGCAACATATTAAAGTATCAACAAGTGTTAAATAGGGTGGCAACATGCTAGAAACATGCTCAAACATGCTAGCAACATTTACTAAGTGCTAAAACATGCTGTTAAAGCCATGAAACAGGAAGTTGTTGTAATTCATGCAAACAATGTCCAATCTGCCCCAAACTTCACACGCTTGAAAAGAGTCCTGGCCTGAAGATATCTACATGCTCATATTCAGTTATAGTCATAGCGCCACCTGCTGGCAACCGGAAGTGACATGTTTAACACTGTGATGGACTATTAAAAGTATGCAAAATATGCCATTTTGTGCTAAACATGCTAGAAACATGCTAGCAGCACTTACTAAGTGCTAATGCATGCTATTATTGCATGAAAGAGGAATTTGTTGTAACTCATGCATGCAGTGTCCAATCTGCCCCAAACTTCACTTGTTCGATAAGAGTCCTGACCTGAACACATGTAAAGGCCTATATTCTGTGACAATCATAGTGCCACCTGCTGGCAACAGGAAATTACTTGTTTTACACTCACTTAAACATGCAATGTCCGATCTGCCCCAAACTTCACGTTTGATATTAGTACTGGCCTGAACATATCTTAAATTTAGTTTCAATCATAGTGCCAACTGCTGGCAAAAGGATGTAACTTGTTCTACATTTAACATGTTTACATGTTTTACATTTACATTAATGACCGACATGTTCTTCCTACATTTACTTTATTAAATGCACATTGCCCACCCATTCTCCGTTTTCCTAAAGCCAGTGGTCGGCGGTGAGCCCGTGTGCAAAGGCCCTTTCATCGCTGCTTGCAGCTTTAATTTTGAGTTTATTTCTGTCAAAGGCAAGAAAATTATTGTGCGTTGTCAGTTAGAGGGGAAAACCTTTTCAACAGTGGAAAAATTCCAAGAGTGGCTTGAACGGTGTTTAGTGTCCCGTCAGCAGCAGCAGCGAGCGCAAGCCCAGCTAACAAAAATACGCAACTGTTATGTAACTGCAGCGTAATCTCGTGACCAAAGTTTCTTCCTGACACCTATACATCACCACAACGTAACTTTGTGACGTTGCCAGTTAGTAACTGCGACGTCGTGGATCAATAGTTGTGTGCTGGTAATCAGTTGGTAATTTTATATAATTATTTATTTTCTATGGGCGGACATGCAGTAGATTAACCTATTTTATGTCGAGGTGGGATGAGGGAGAGTTTGAGCGAGTGTGAATGTACATGTGTTGTATTGTTTTGTCTTATGTCTTGAGGACCCCCTCGAAAACAAGATGTTCCATCTCAAGGGGTTATCCTCTTAACACACACTAATAATGTCCTCATTTGCCCAAACTAATGTAAAGGCTGTTCCAACAGCTGTGAATGATGAATACAGACTCGAAATGAATTCAGCTGATTTATTTTGAAAAACACACAAATATGAACAGTAAAATACACTCAAATAATTAATAAAAACATAGGATATACAGCGAAATATGAAAAAAAGCACTGAAGACGTTCTGTGCTCAGCATCATTATAAATCCATACCATTATTTAAATAATATTCGCTTAAATTCTGATTCTGGCAAAATATCAGTGGTGGTACTACTAGATCTTAGTGCTGCATTTGACACTGTCGATCATAACATTCTTCTAGAGAGACTGGAAAACTGGGTCGGGCTTTCTGGGATGGCTCTCAGTTGGTTCAGGTCATACTTAGAAGGGAGAGGTTATTATGTGAGTATAGGAGAGCAAAAGTCTAAGTGGACATCCATGACATGCGGAGTCCCTCAAGGCTCAATTCTAGCGCCGCTCGTTTAGCCTGTATATGCTCCCACTAAGTCAAACAATGAGAAAGAACCAAATTGCCTATCACAGCTATGCTGATGATACCCAGATTTACCTAGCCTTATCGCCAAATGACTACAGCCCCATTGATTCCCTCTGCCAATGCATTGATGAAATTAACAGTTGGATGTGCCAGAACGTCCTTCAGTTAAACAAGGAGAAAACTGAAGTCACTGCATTTGGAAGCAAAGAGGAAGTTCTTAAGGTGAATGCATACCTTGACTCTAGGGGTCAAACAACTAAAAACCAAGTCAGGAATCTTGGTGTGATTCTGGAGTCAGACCTTAGTTTTAGTAGTCATGTCAAAGCAGTAACTAAATCAGCATACTATCATCTCAAAAACATTGCAAGAATTAGATGTTTTGTTTCCAGTCAAGACTTGGAGAAACTTGCTCATGCCTTTATCACAAGCAGCGTGGATTATTGTAATGGTCTCCTCACTGGCCTTCCCAAGAAGACCATTAGACAGCTGCAGGTCATCCAGAACGCTGCTGCCAGGATTCTGACTAGAACCAGAAAATCTGAGCATATCACACCAGTCCTCAGGTCCCTACACTGGCTTCCAGTTATATTTAGAATTGATTTTAAAGTACTTTTACTCGTTTATAAATCACTCAATGGCCTAGGACCTAAATACATTGCAGATATGCTCACTGAATATAAACCAAACAGACCACTCAGATCATTAGGATCGAGTCAGTTGGAAATACCAAGGGTTCACACAAAACAAGGGGAATTCGCTTTTAGCTATTATGCTGCTCGCAGTTGGAATCAGCTTCCAGGAGAGATCAAATGTGCTAAAACATTAGCTACATTTAAATCTAGACTCAAAACTCATCTGTTTAGCTGTGCATTTAATGAATGAGCACTGTGCTACGTCTGAACTACTTGCACTATGTATAATCCTTTTCCTTTTTAACTGTCTTAAATTTTATTTTAAATCAATTTTTAAATAATTTTAAAAGTTTTAATTTTTTTTTTGTTTTGTTTTATTGTTGTGATTATTGTTTTTATGATTATTCTTTGTTTTTGCGGTCTCTGAAAACATGATAAACATATTTCCTAAGAATGACTTGTTTTTCATATGTAAAAAGTTGTGAAGAGTTAGAATAATGCACTTCAAATGTACTCTGTCTCTCTCTCTCTCTCTCTTTTCACATTTGCGCATGTGTGGGTGTCTGTGGAGCGAGTGGAGAGTGAATCAGAGTGTGACTGAAGTTTTTCTCAATTTTACGGTCTGTACTTTTCTATTTTTTATGTGTATTGTTGTGTTATCTTGGTGATTGTAAAAGGAAGGGTGGGTTTGGGGAGGGTCAGCCAGTTTTTTTGGACTGGCTGTCATGGCTAGTTTGGGAGGAGCGGGCTTTGAGCAGCTAATTCGCTGACTTGGAGTTAAAGTGCCGGTTGGTGTTGAGAGCTCAGTGGAGGAGGTTAGTATAGCGATCGGAAAAGTTGTTGGATATAATAGCATATGGTCTGCATCAAGGATGAACAGTGCTGTCGTCTTCTTTCTAGACAAGATTGAAGAACTGAATGAGGTTTTTGAGAAAGGAATAACCCTGAATGACAGCTTTGTGAAAGTGTTTCCTCTTGTTAATCCAGCGAAGAAAGTATTGTCAAATGTGCCTCCTTTCATTAAGGATGAAATTATAGAAAGGGAACTTTCAAGACATGGTTAGATTGTCTCAAACATAAAAAAGATCCCTTTAGGTTGCAAATCACCACTGCTGAAACACGTTGTTTCGTTCAGGAGACAGGTGTTCATCGTACTGAAGAGTGATGTAGAAGATCTGAATATTGCTCTGAAGTTTAGGATCGACGGGTTTGATTATGTTATTTTTGCATCAACTGAAACTTTAAAGTGTTATGGATGCGGTAGAGAAGGACATTTAATGTGTTCATGCCCAGGAAAAGAAACTCAGAGTAAAAGTACTGTGGAAACTGTTGAGGAAGGAGATAATGAAAGAAATATCACAGAACAAGTTACTGCAGGTGATAGTACCAGAAAAGAGTCTGAAAAAGAAAAATCTATGGATAGGGAGGAGGTGAATGAAAGTATAGACGAAAACATAAAGGAAACACGGGAAAGTGAAGAAATGGATTTAAATGAATTAGACAGAGAACAGTCCAAAGATGATGAAATGGTCTTTAAAGTTCCAACAATTAAGAGGAAAACAAATCAATGTGAAGTTGTGCCTAAATCAAAGAAAAAGTACAGGAGATTGATGAAAATAAGGATGTTGGAGCTTGTGGAGAGTCTTACAGTGCTGATGACATATCAGGTTCAGACAGTGAGAGAGAATCTTCTGATTCATTTACTAATGTGGACATGAAGAAAGACTTTTGCGGCTATAGTCTGGAGAAAGTGAGAAGTTTTCTACAGTCTACTAAGGGGAAGCGGAATGTTGAAGTCACTGACTATTTCCCTGATCGGATGTTGTTTATTGAGTCAGCCAGATTTTTGATGAGACAAAGAGGGGATAACTGTCTGTCTAATCCAGATGTGTATTGGCTGAAAAAAATAGTACAAAAATTGAGCTCCAAATTATAAATGAAAACGATCAAATAGTGGAATAAGAATGAAAATGTGCTGGTTTTGTGCTTCTTGACTTGCTCTCTCCTAATGAGTAATTATTTTTTTTTTTTCAAAATATGAGAAGATAACACTAGAACTGATTAATGTTTATGCTCCAGTCAATGCATCTGAAAGAATGATTTTTTTAGATACACTCAAAAATACAATTCAGCAATGTGAAAATCATTATTTGATAATTGGTGGAGATTTTAATTGTACTGCCAGTGATATTGATAGGAACCATCTTGAGCCTCACGGTGCTTCAAGACGAATAATGTTACAGCTCACTGTATCAAATGAACTTTTTGATATTTGGCGAAATCTGCGTAACAACATAAGACAGTATACATGGATCATGTAAGAGATTTTATTGTTATAAGTTTCGGTCTCAGTGTTTTAAAAGCTGTCAGATATGTCCAGTAGGTTTTTCAGATCATTCTATGGTGAATACTTTTGTTTATATTAATTCAATAAGGAATAAGAGTGCGTATTGGCATTTTAATTGTGCACTTGTTGAAGATTTTAATTTAAAAAAATGTTTTAGATATTTTTGGGTGAAATGGAAATTGCAAAAAGAAAATTTCATTTGATTGAGACAGTGACTTCAGACTTGACTTGAGACTCGTCCTCGAAAGACTTCAGACTCGACTCGGACTCGAGCTGCGGGACTCGTGAACAATGTTTATTTTTAGGAAACAACTGATGAGCTCGCTGTTATTCCCCTCCCTCTGTTACCTATAACCTGCCCATGTAACACGTGACGTATATCTGCTGCGCGCAGGCGCGGCCACACATTTTTTTTTATTTTTTTTTATTTTAGGCGTGGCCGCCACACATGAGAGGACAACGAACAAACATGTCGACTGCTGTGCCATTCATCGTTAGCTTTGGATTTAAAAACTTTCACTGTGAAATTATTGAACTTAAATATACAAAGCTTGATAAAAATGATCATTCTAAAGAAAATTTCAGATGGCACTTAGAGGCTTTTGCATCTGAACTCTTCATATATTTCACATCATTTGGTTTGTTGCAATAGTGTTTTGCATTTAGCTACAATGTGATGTTTGACCATATTTGGTCTTTCTTAATTTTTGGTCTGTACTGTGTGTTCATGCTACAAGGCAAAATACAGATATTAACTTAAAAGTAAAGCATTCTTGGTGTTTTTGTCATGTTGCAATTAGAGCTGTAATCGGGCCTTAAAAGTTAGGCCCGACAGTGCCCGAGCCTGACAAGTATATTTTGATTGACAGCTTTTTAAAAGCCCGAACCCGTTTACAGCCCGATATTATTCAAATGTGCGCAAGCACACAGCTCTTTTGCCTTTTGTCAAGAATGAGTAATTTATACATGTTTTAACATAATTTATTAATGACTAACGTAGGCTATAGGCCACTTGGAAGTTGGAACAAATAAATATAATAAGTCCTCTGTAACATCGTAACATCTCAGCACTCTAAATAGGCATACACTTAGCCTATAAATAGGCCAACACGCCAATAAAAAAAGACTCTTTCTTAACAAATTAAATTAAGATAAGTTCTAAATTAAGATGGGTTTTTGGCAATAACAAAATTAAGATAGTTTCAGCGCGGTCCTGCGCTCACTGATGGTGCGTCCAGCAGCACTGAACACCTTTTCACTGCTGCTGCGACTGCCTCCGTTTCACCTCCTCAGCATCCATTTTCGCATCTTTCTCGCGCTAATCGAAACGCATCACAAGACCGCTAATTTACCGGGCAAGCCGGAGCGCAAGCCGGAGCGCAAGCCGGAGCGCAAGCCCGAGCCCGGCCCGAGCCCGTGTAAAATGATATGAATTAAGCCCAAGCCCGACCTAACCCGTCGGGTCCCGTCGGGTTTCATCGGGTTCGGGCAAAGATCTTCAGCTCTAGTTGCAATAGCCTGTTTACACTGATTATATACCAAAATCAAAGCTGATACTGTATGCTAATAGATAAAGGAGTCATTATAACATATTACATGCTTTGAATTCCTTATATATAGCTATGCAGTGTTGGATGGGTCACTGTACGTAATGCAACACTTATTATAACCAGAGACTTAATATAATAAAGAGACTTGAGACTTGACTTGGACTCTAGCTCAGAGACTTGAGACTTGACTTGGACTCTAGCTCAGAGACTTGTGAGCATCTCTGGATTGAGACAATGGTGGGATGCTGGTCAGATTGAAGAGTTTTGTAATCAATATGCTTTCAGTGTAACAAAGGACATTGCTGGGTATATAAAGAATTTAGAAATTGGTATTGTGGAGCTTCAGAATTTATGTGGGTCCACCGGAAATCAAGATCATTTGAAGTTATTGAAAAAGACTACTGGACTCTAGCTCATTTCTCGGATTATTCTCTTGTCTCATCTCTTTACGGATTACGTTCGCCTTGGATCGACTCACGCCCGCTTCACGGACTTCTATTGTGCCTCGCCCTAACATACCTGTTTGCTGTTGTTTTGACCCTGCCTGTTTTCAACCATGTCTCTGTCTCGTCCCTTGAATAAAAGCTCGCAGATGGATCCGCTTGCCTCTCATCTCTCATTCACCGTTACAGAATACTCCGTCCCACAAGGATCCAGCAGCTTCACCCCCGGACATTCAACAGGTATGGACACAAACAGGATTTTATTCAGACTGAAACAAGAACCACAAACTCTAGAACAGCACATCCGTGAATTCTTGGCCATTTCAAATCATTCTGATCTCCCGGACTGTTTTAATTGAAATTTTTTGTGACGGCGTGAACCAGCCCCTTCGTTCGCAACTGAGACGCGAGGGTCTGAGACGTGAGGGTCCATGTTCGTCACTTGCCGATTTCATGGACTATGCGTTGCTCACTGTGGGCTCATCTTTTACCGTGGGTGTCGCGGAGGAGGAACGCGACATCCCAGTAATGCCGGCCGCGCGATCCGCTCGTGAAATGGCGGCTGCACCAGAGCGCGTTCACGTATTGGCGGCTACAACGGAGCCAGTTCACAAAATGGCAGCCGCGCTGGAGCGTGTTCATGCTATGGCGGCGACAGCGGTGCCTGTTCGCAAGATGGAGGCCGCGCCAGAACGCGCTCACAAAATGTCGGCGAAAACGGAGCTCCGTCACGTCACAGCTGCTATTTTTGAGCCCAATAAAGTTGCAGCTGTGTTTCCTGAGTCCAGTCAAGTTGTAGCTGTGTTTCCCGAGTCCAGTCAAGTTACAGCTGCGTTTCCTGAGTTAAGTCAAGTTTCCAAGTCCAGTCAAGTTGCAGCTGTTGTTCCAGAGTCAAGTCAAGCTACAACTGCTGTTCCAGAGTCAAGTCAAGCTACGGCTGTTGTTCCAGAGTCAAGTCAAGCTACGGCTGTTGTTCCAGTCAAGTCAAGCTAGAGCTGTGTTTCCTGCGTCAAGTCAAGTCAGAGCTGCTCTTCCTAAGGCAAGTCAAGTTAAAGCTGTGTTTCCTGTGTCAAGTCAAGTCAGAGCCGCTCTTCCTAAGTCCAGTCACAGCCGTGGTTCCTGAGTCAAGCAAGGTCACAGCCGTGGTTCCTAAGCCACGCAAGGTCACAGCCGTGGTTCCTGAGCCAAGCAAGGTCACAGCCGTGGTTCCTGAGTCAAGCAATGTCAAGGCTGCTGTTCCTGAGCAAGGTACAGTCAAGACTGTGGTTCTTGTGTCAAGTAAAGTCAGAACGAATCTTCCTGAGTCAAGTCAAGCCACAACTGGTCTTAGTGAGCCGAGTCAAGTCACAGTCAATCTTCACGAACCAAGTCAACTCACTGCTGATCTTCACAAGCCAGGTCAAGCCACTGCTGAGCTCCATGAATTAGGTCAAGCCACAGCTGGTCACCACGAGCCAAGTCAAGCCTCATCTGGTCTCCACGAACCAGGTCAAGCCACAGCGGACCATAGCGACCCAAGTCAAGTCACAGTTGATCTTTGCAAGCCAAGTCAAGCCATAACAGATCCTCACAAGTCAAGCCAAGCCATAGCTGACCATCGCGAGCCAAGTCAGGCCCAACCGATCTCCACGAGCTAAGTCAAGTCACAGCTGGTCGTCCTGAGACAAGTCACGTCCCGTCTGACCGCCCAGGGTCAAGTCACGTCCCATCTGACCGCCCAGGGTCAAGTCACGTCCTGTCTGACCACCCAGAGTCAAGTCACCTCCCGTCTGACCGCCCAGAGTCAAGTCACGTCTCGTCTGACCTCCCAGAGCCCCGTCACAGCTCCACTGTCTGCCCAGAGTTTCGTCACGACACATCTGATTATCAAGAGTCCTGTCAAGTCTCGTCCGACCTCCCGGAGCCTCGTTACATCATGTCTGCCAGTGTGTTGGCGGTCACTTTTCTGAGCATATGGCCTGCACACTATGCTCCAGAGGTCACGTCTGTTCACAAGTCTGCCGTCTGTTCACAAGTCTGCCCTGAGGTCACGTCCTGATCTCAAGTCCGCTTAGAGGTCCGTCCTGATCTCAAGTCAGCTCCAGAGGTCCCGTCTGGTCTCAAGTCCCGCTCCAGAGGGTCCGTCTCAAGTCTGGTCTCAAGTCCCGCCCAGAGGTCCCATCTGGTCTCAAGTCTGCTCCAGAGGTCCCGTCTGGTCTCAAGTCTGCTCCAGAGGTGCCGTCTGATCTCAAGTCTGCTTCAGAAGTCTCGTCTGACCACGAGTCAGCTCCAGAGGCCTTCCCCATCAGAGAAGCTGCGCCAATGCCTCCAGAGGTGTCAGCGTTGGCTGTAGAACCTCCTATGGAGGCGGCGTTATCCTTTGGACTCTCTGCTTCTCTCCTTATTCTCTCTGCCTCCTCTGTCCCTGCTCTCCCCAGGTCCCAGTCCATGACGCGGGTTCCTGCTCTGCCCTGGAAGGCCCCTGCGCCTCCTGCTCTGCCCTGGAGGGCCCCTGCGCCTCCTGTTCTGCCCTGGAGGGCTTCTGCGCCTCCTGCTCCGCCCTGG
Source organism: Labeo catla (assembly GCA_012976165.1). Lineage (NCBI taxonomy): Eukaryota > Metazoa > Chordata > Actinopteri > Cypriniformes > Cyprinidae > Labeo > Labeo catla. Next base: position 26,581 of record VONZ01003194.1, read on the forward strand.
AGGGCTCCTGCGCCTCCTGCTCTGCCTCCGGCTCTGCCCTGGTGGGCTCCTGCCCTGTCGGTCCTGCCTCAGTCACCTGGTCCTCTGGATGGACCAGGTCCTCCAACCCTCGCCCTGTCTCGCTCCCGCCCCACTGCTCCCCTGGACTGTTGTTCGGTTGGAGCGTCT
>VONZ01003195.1:0-26743 GCA_012976165.1 Labeo catla
CATTTACACATAAACACAACTTCAGAAGGATTTATTTGAAACATATTAAAATTCAGTGAGTGACAACTTACTGAAAAAAAAAAAATAAACAAGGAACTAGTCACTTTTAGAGTAGAAACATTAAAAGTAAAACATGCAGCTTTACTATGTACTATTTTTTGTACTATGTAACAGCATTCATTGTTTTTTTTAAACAGAATTTCTTATATTTTCTTCTCTTTGTTGTAGTTGTGATCTTTGAAGTAGATTCATCATCTACTTTACCTTTACCCGGCACTTGTTGTCTTTTCAAAAACTTGTCCATGCTTAGATCAGAACTACTATGTGTCATTCATTCATAATTTTACTGGGCTAATGGCAATTGTCATTTCTGATATCAACTGCACCATCTAGTGGTCTGTTATTTTACGACTAAAAACCGCTACAACTGATAACAGACAGCTGCAGCGGGTACTGCGAGTCGTCTTGAGGTAATAAAATATGATGAAATTCATATTTTGTGTTAAATTATTTACATATGTGGCAAGTAGCCGTATAATAAGCAAGATAATTTCACAGTGGGGTCTTGTATCACCCTGAAAATGTTTCTTTTTACATAAAAAATCTAGGCATGTACCGAAATGAAAATTCTTGGCTGAAACTAAAAACTGCTTTGTAATAATTATTTATTATTTTATTAATTAATATAGTCATTTTGTAAGACGTTTAATTTAACTCAATAATATTAATGATATTTTAAAAAAAAACACACAAGCCAATAAAATAACCACGTTTATTGAAAGTAACTTTTTTTTTTTTTTGACTAATTATCAAAATAATGTATAGTCCTACAAAGCTATTATTATCAGAGCATGTGAGCAGAGCATACCGTCACTACAACTGAAACACTCCAGAGTTTGTTTGTTTTTCTCGTTCAGGTAATCTTGGGCCGATTGTTTTGGCACCGATCTGAGCGCGACTGCCGTGTTCACATATGCTCAAACCGAAACAAAGTGCAAGGTGTGAAAGCACCCTTAGACTGACCATTATTTATTTCTTTAGACCAGTTAAACACTTAAGATATGGTCAGTTTTTGCTTGGTTTGAGTACCCTGAATCATTGCTCAGTCCAGGATTTCATGATAGTGCAATTGCAGAATTTAATGTAACATCAAGCAAACACCACATTATTTGCGGCAGCAATTTTTCTGGAACAAATGTTGAGAGCGGGAAGCAATATTAGCGTAAGAAAATTCTGTAAGTTCAAACAAATAAAGTTTGTGTTGAAGTGCCGTGCTGCTGAGTTACAGTGAATTCTAACAAAAATGTTATAGAAGTTCAGGGAAATTATGATGAGACTGATTGCTACAGCCTCACTTCATGTTTGGGGTCTTCATGGTCAAATTCATAAATTTTTATCAAGGATCATCTGATTGAATTTTGATTAACTAATTTGTTGAATTGAAATGTTAGTAAAGTTTTTAACTGCTACTGGCGCTTATGAGAGTCTGACGAATAATTATATAATAACACACTCATTAAATGCTTCTCTGAGTCTCCTGTCACAGCAGGATCTTACTTATGTCTACTATGATCCTGTTCTTCTAGATCTGTGTTACCTGCAGGAACTGGATGTGATCCTGTGTGTGTGAAAGCTGCTCCAGCTCAGTGTCTCTCCTCCTCAGATCATCAATCTCCTGCTCCAGTCGTCCTTCAGCTTGACTCATTGCAGCCTTTTCCTGATCTCTGATCATCTGTGTGACCTCAGAGCAGCTTCTCTCAATGGAACAGATGAGCTCAGTAAAGATCCTCTCACTGTCCTCCACTGCTGTCTGTGCAGAGCGCTGTTAGGACACACAGCGATTTAGGCTTTAGTGGGACTGAAAGAGACAAGAGAGTCTGAGACTGAGACAAACTTCTCTTCTTCTCCAGAGTCACCTTATGAGACTCCACAGCCTCTCTCAGCTGCTGAAGATCTCTCTCTCTCTGCTGGATTCTCTCCCGGAACATCTTCTGCATCTCCTTCAACTGTTTCTGGAGGACAAATTTCACAAAAAACTGTCACTAAATCATAATGTGAACAGATGAATTCAGTAAAAGTGGAACTGAAAACTAATGGCTGTAGGTTCCAACAGAGCTTGCATTTTGACTGATGGAAGTCAACACGTCACAACAAGCCAACTCGTCACACATTGACGCTTGTTCAGCTGCTTTAGCGTCACTTTTGGACATGCAGGGTCCTCCATTAATTTCAGTTGTTTGCCATAATTTAATGGTTTGCATGCATTTGTAAAAAAACATAAATAATTTTATTGGAGATTTCATTGGAGCACCTAACCCCACACCTATCCTAAACTTACCCACATCTGAACAATATAAAACACATAACAGGCACATATAAGTACAGTCACAGGTATTTATTGCAGAAACTGACCATAAACAAGCAGTATAAAAGCATTACAAACAAGTCCTATTGAATTCCGAGTCTTCTGAAGTCGTACGATATCCTTATGTGAAGAAGAGAGTAAAACATAAGGTATAATCGCTGAAAATGATTCCGCTCCGTTAACGTGCTCACATCTCATTCAAAAGATACTCCCGAGCATTAGCATGATGCAGTCAGTCACGAGGCACACAAGGCTGACGTAACGCTTCTTCTGGCGGGTGGAATTTTTTTAATTTACACAAACAGACTGAGCTTTACGGCGGATAGAGGTGGTGATCACGTCTATTCCTCTCACAAATCAATTGTTTTTGCCTCGGAAGACTTAGAACATTAACGTTAATACTTTTAAAATAAATTATGACTGTAGCTGTATCTGCCTGTTATATCTTGTGTTTTATTGACAAATTGTTAGGTTTAGGGGCAGGGGTTGGGTTATGTGCTTGTAAATGTCTAAATAATGTAATGTAAATAAAATTGTTGTGACTGTTTACATTGAAAATCACACCCCAACATATATGCAATAATGGCAACATTATTACCCAATATGTAATTTAATCATGACGATAAAATTCCCAGTGCCTTTTGCATCAGCATTATGGCGGCAAGCAATGAAGGAATGAAGGGAAACAGTAAGTGAAGCAGTAAAACTCTTCTTATAGTTGCTGTTCATTTCTGCTGATGTGTGCAGTGTGAATGCTGTAACCTGTCAGTACGGGTGCCAATATAACACTTATGAAACAGGCGTAAAGCACAAAGTACATTTAGATTGTTACGTGTATGCGAGGGTACGTGTTCAACTGTACGTATACGCAAGTGCACACATACAAAAACAAAGCGTACTTTAGGCTTAAGTGTCATTAGCAATATTTCATCAGTATCTACTTTTAAATACCTGTTTTTCTGTTGTCTGTGCTGCAGCTGATACAGTGTTTTTATGTTCATATTTTGTACACAGCGCACAAATGCAATGTTGGTCAGTGATACAGTACATGTCCAGCTGTTTCTCATGTTTATGGGAGATCATCTCCTGCAGTCGTCCAGTGGCATCAGTCAAATTGTGTCTCTTTCCTTTCAACCAGTGCTCATGTTGTTCAAGGTGATTTTGACAGTAAGAGTTCAGACACACCAGACAGGACTTGACGGCTTTGTATTTTCATCTTCAGCTCCAGCATCACAGTCAGCAGGAAGTTTAGTCTTCTTTAGTTCCTCCACCACTTCAGCCAGCATGGTGTTTGAACTGTACTGAAGGTCTGTCTGCACTGAGGGCAGCTGTAGACTCTCATCTGATCCTCCTGATCCCAGCAGTCTGTAATACAGATCTTACAGTAACTGTGTCCACACTGGATCGTCACTGGATCCTTTAGGAGATCCAGACACACTGGACACATGAACTCATTCTAATCCACAAAAATTCTGGCTTCTGTCATTATATTGTGCTAATTGAGAAACACAAACACACGACAGCTCAAATACTTTCAGTTTCCTTGAACTGTGTTTGAGTCACATGTGTAAAATAGGTGTGTCTGTGAGTCTGTAAAGCAGGTTCCTCATTGCTGCTCCTGTAGTAGAGTCACACCACACACACACACACACACACACACACACACACACACACAGGTTTGTTTTGTGAATTGTGGGGACATTCCATAAGCGTAATGGTTTTTATACTGTACAAACCATATTTTCTATTGCCCTACACCAGCCCTACAGCTAAACCTAGCCCTCACAGGAAACTGTGCACATTTTTACTTTCTCAAAAAAACTCATTCTGTATGATTTATAAGGCTTCTGTAAAAAATTGCGACATGGGGCATACCCATGTCATTATACAAATTTGTGTTGTTACATGTCACAAAAACATGTGGACACACACATACATACATACATACATACAAAATAAGAACAATATGGCTAGTCAGGAAGCTCTAGATGGGGATGAGCCCGTACCTGATCCAGATTTTTCATCTCCGTCATTTAGCATGCACAGAGAACCACTACGAGATCTGATTAAAACTTTCAGTGACTTGTATATTGATTCAGGGGAAGAGAATGAGGAAGTGTTACAGAGGAACTGCCCTAAGGACGCCCTGTTTCTCCCCCTACCACCTCCACCAGAGAACTATTAGGGAAGAAAAGCTCACAAAACATAATGAAATTTTGGCTTCTTTAATGGATGTGCTTAAAAGCACTGCTAAAGATTGGTGGATGGCTGAGAGAAGGAATGTCTATGACTGGAGACATTGCGAGTTATTTCTGCAATCATTTCTGAGTGATGATTATGAAGAGGTGGCAGTGAGAAAGCTGATGGCGAGAAGACAAGGTGCAAGAGAAAGCTTCAGAGACTTTGCTTTTCACTACCGAGCACTTTGCTTGAGATGGAAGAAGGGGATGTCAGAGCTTGTACGATTTCCCTCTATCTTGCGCAACTGCTTGCACTTCCACAGCTTGCTAGCTTGCTACGTGGGAATATTAAATATGTAGGAGAACTTGTAAGAGTGGGTACACAAATAGAAAGAGACTTTGGTGAGTCAAAGTAATACTGGTCTCAAGTCAATGTGGATAAGCAGAAGAAAAGAAATACTTCAGGTAATGATCCACAATGCAGAACAGCCACTGCTTAGACTAGAGTTGTCCAAACTTGCCAAAATACTGTACAACACCACGTCACAAATCTTATCATTCCCATATCTCAGCAAGACATAGAATTGACTGCAATGGTAGACACTGGCAGTACCTTGTCACTAATTCAAAAGTCATGTTGGAATCAGTTAAGTAGAAGAGAAACATACTTACCCATTGGAAGTCAAGCGTTCTTCCTAGCCAACGGGGAATGACAAACTGCTGTTGGGAAGGTTGTGTGGAAGAGTAGAGTAAAGTACAGGGTCGTCCACTTGAACGAGTAGTATGAAGCTGCAGACTCAGAGCCTGCTGCATCTACAGTCCCGCACCCAGAGTCCCGCATTCTCAGACCCCTCGTTTTTCGAGACAGCGCCGCCTTTCAAATTGGATCGGATAAACACATGGATAAACACGTGAAGAACCGAAACACGGTGAGTATCGTCAATTTTATTCAATGATTTCTTTTTTAATCAAACTACTTTATAGCTCATCGATACACCAACATATGAACAGTCTATTTAATATTTGTAATGATAGTTTGTAACAAAATTTGAGCTGTTAATGTACTTATCACCCTAGGTATAATTTGACTGGGTGATTGCAAAAAGAATGAGAAAAGAAGCAACATTTGCCTCCCAGAAAGTAATTATTTTACCTTATGCATTTACATTACATTTTACATTTATTCATTTAGCAGACGCTTTTATCCAAAGCAACTTATAAATGAGGAGTTTTTTTTAATGCAATTGAAGACGAAAATAAAGTCACTAACACAATTCTTTCTTCCTTTTTTCTTTGCTTTGTCCTGTTTACAGCAAGATGACAGTGATTAAGGTGATCGTTAAATAAAGTACAGAATTGTTCATTATTGGTGTTTTGTCTATTATTTGAGTTTTGCTTCACATTCAAAATATCAAAAAACAGGTTTTGTAATGTTAGCATGGTATAATGTTAATTAGACCATTATATGTTGAGCTGAAAGAAAAAAATGGAATTTGAAACATTGTACAAAAACAAACTAAAACATTGTAGCAATATAATGTCACATAATATTTTTCAGATGATAGTTCAATTTGTATTTGTATCGGTTGCATCAGTAATTTCCTTTCAATTACACCCACGCTCAAAAAATAAATACTGGGTAATTAGTTAGTTTGAGAACACAATGATTTTTTTTTTTTTTTGGCACATGCATTAAGCAGGGAACGCAAATATTTATTTGGATAACTTTAAACAAAAAGAGACCGTAATATTGCATTCTAATGTTTTCAATGGCATTTGGATAAGGGTGTTATACGATCTTCCGAACAGCAGGAGGCGCTGTCTCGAAAAACGAGGGGTCTGAGAATGCGGGACTCTGGGTGCGGGACTGTCGATGCAGCAGGCTCCAAGTCTGCAGCTTGATAATGTTGACTTGAACTGACATTATATATAATGAATGATACTTACCTGACAGTATCTATCATCCTTGGCGTGGATTTTCTGTTGAAATCTGGAATGATTTTGGACTTTAATGAGGCTCAGTATTCTTTTTCCTATACAGAGGGCACAGAAGCGCCAGTCACCTTTCCATTCCTTCATCAGGACATTCATTCTTCTGTGCACTTTTAGCTCGCTATACCTCTAGCATCCTGCAGTGATGAAGTCTACCAGTTTGTACGCCAACTATCAGAACAGGCAGACACTGACACGCAGACGCAGCGAAAATTGGAAAATCTGATGTTAAGCTGGCCCACTGTTTGCAACCAGGAGATCGGACATACAGATTTTGTCAAACATCGTATTATTACCACAGATGAGCATCCTGTTAAAAAGATAACATACAACATTTCCATTGAAAAGCAGAGTTTTGTTGAAAGTAAAATTCAGGAGCTGCTAGAAAAGAAAATCATTCGACCATCTAGCTCTCCATGGGCAGCACCTGTGGTAGTGGTACAGAAGAAAGATGGAGGTTCGAGACTCTGTGTTGACTATCGTGGGCTGAATTGCAAAACATACCTTGATGCCTATCCTATGCCACACATACAGGACATCTTAGAGTCACTACATGGGGCAACTGTTTTCACCACACTTGACTTAACGTCCTGGGGTCAGCTAAGGCACCGACGGGAGCACTCGCATATTTTCCAGATGACAACAAAAAAAACTTGAATTGCTCCCTCAATTTTGATTGGACACATAAAAGTAATACATCACCTGAATCTGTAAAGAGTTATTTTTATTTGTGTACGCTCAACATACCAACAAATGTTCGTGTTTTTTTAAAATAAAGAAAATATACAGGGTGTCCTTTCAGTCTTCTCAGTCTCCGTCCAACAGGATATCCAATAGCAACAGGCTAAGCTTGTTTATCTCATAAACAGAACGCGAGCGCGGCTACAGAAGCTGACGAGAGGATCATGTATACAGTGCAAGTAATGTTTCTTATTGGTATTAGATAATGTGTTGTTGTAACATTTACTAGTTGGACTTTTTCAAAACTATAACTCGACTAAAATGTGTGAAAGCGAGTGCAACATTTTGAAATATCATAGGCAACTTTTCAATGCATCTGTAAGGCGTCAGGAATGTTTTATGTTTCATAAACAAATTGACATAAAAGTAGGGCTTGTCACGTACGCACATGGATGAGACCAGACACAGCGGTAAGTAAAAACACTGGAATGTTTATTGACAGGATTTGAAAACACAGAATGCAAAGAGGAATGGGATTTTAAGTTGCTTAACTGACTGTCCTTGTTATGATGAGTTGTTAGAAATCCGAGGGGAAGAGCAGAGAGGCAGTAGCGCACACACCGGAGATTCCTCGTGAGAGAAGCATAGGGTCTGGAGCTAGCGAAGGGGATGTGAACGGTAGACCAGACAATGACTGAGTGCGGGAGAGAGCGTCTTTTATAGGGCGTGGTAATTGGATGCAGGTGTGCGCAATCAGAACTCCGGTGATGCGGAACGAGTGGGCGGTGCTGTGGGTGACGTGGCAGATGGAGGTAGCTGTGGTGAATGCCTCACAGGGCTAATGTTTAGACGATATAAAAGTAATGTCTAAGAATGCTTAGACCAGTCTTTACTGTTGAATACTCTGTCTGCAAATATCTGCTCAAACGTGTACATAATGTGCTTAATAATAATTTAGTTTCTCAGATGTTGTTTTTATACTGTATAATAATAAATACAAAGCATGTGTGCATATGATAGCTATAAAAATCACATGGGCAATATTAGTGATTGCTAATGTGACAATATTGCTCCAGGCCTATCAACATGTGCACTGATTTATTCATTTATTTATGTTAGTGACTAGATACCTATATGAATATTTTTTGGGATAGAAATTATAGAACTAATGCTTTTATTTAGCAAGGATGCTTTAAATTGCTCCTGATATTAACATGTTCACATATGTTTTTTGTTTTGTTTTAGTTGTTTGTGATCTGATACCTGCACAACAGATGAATCCTGCAAACCTGTGACAGCGCTGTACCAATGTCAGATCTTCAACTACACTGATTTTCTATTGGTAAAACAAGTTCCTTGACTACTGATGATGAGTTTTGCGAGCACTTAAATATCAGGTATGATTTACTTGTTTCACTTGTTGAACAGAATTCAGAAAACTGTTTTCAGAAATTACACAATGTCTGTTCACGTCTCTGTGGTTAGATCAGTGTGCTTAACAATGTGTATTTGATCTTCATAATGTATGTTTATATTATACTGTGTTGTAAATAAAATACAGATCATCTAAAACCCCAATCTCTGAATCTTCTCACATTGTTTCTTACCTGACAGTCACAGTCTCATTGATGGGTCATTACAGGAGGGCCTTTTGTCTCTCAGGTGTGAATCACTAAATATTCAATGGCCATTGTCACTCCCTCACATATTCCCTTTCGATCACAAAACATGTCTTAGAACATTTAAATAAGTATATTGTTTTTTGTGAACGACTGAACAAGATGATTTTCACATCATTTTGTAGAAAAAACTCGAGCCTACCACATCCAGTTCTCAAAAGTCTTATGAACAAATGTTCTGAATGTATTTCTTGGTCTTATTTCAGTGACTTAAAAAAATTGATTTTCACTAACCACACATAAATGTTGTTTTCTCAAAAACACAAACATGTACATTCATCTTGCTTACATATTATTGTAGCCCAGTTTGTGCTGATTACAATGTAATTAGACTTCAGCCATTAAAATGTTTTTAAGATACTGAAAAAAGCACCAATGTCAGGGCATGTCAAAACTTCTCCAGGACCCCAAAACACCCTCAGACTCCAGAGGGTTAAAGAGTGGCTATTGGCAACTGGAAATGGAGGCAGATAGCATTCAAAAAACAGCCTTTACCACATCTTCAGGGCTATATGAATTTACATGTCTTTCCTTTGGGTTAAAAATGCAGCAGCATCCTTCCAAAACTCATGGAACATGTACTATGGGAGTTAAAAGGTAAACTTACATGGTTTACATCAATGACATCGTGGTCTTCTCCAAGAATAAGCAAGACCATCTTCAACATCTTCAGCAGGTTTTCAGTTGTCTCCACAAAGTAGGTCTCACCCTCAACTTCAAAAAGTGTAATTTCATTCAGAAATCTCTTACGTTCCTAGACCATGTTGTTTCAAGTGAAGGGATCAAAACAGACCCTGCAAAAGTTTCAGCAGTTAGTTCCTTTCCTATCCCGCAGTCTCTCAAAGATGTCCAAAAGTTTATCAAACAAGACTTAACACAAGCTCCCGTACTGATGTCTCCAGATTTCAACCAAACATTCCGAGTTCAAACTGATGCAGATTGGGAGCAGTTCTTACACAAGAATCTGCAGGAGAAGAACATGTTATTGCCTATGCATCCAGACTACTAAGAGGAGCTGAAAAGTCCTACTCTGTAGCAGAGAAGGAGTGCTTAGCAGAAGTGGAGGCCATATCTAGAAGGGCGAGCGTTTGAAGTATTAACTGATCATGTTCCGTATGCTCTTTTGTGCATTTGATCTATTTGACCTCAGTGTTTTTTTTGTTTGTTGTTTGTTTTTTTTTTGTTTTATTATTTGAGCTGCATAATTTGAGTGTGGGCTTTTTAGTTAATGCTAGGTTTTTGTTTTTTTGTAGATGGACTTTTTAAAATATTACTTTGTATCTGGGTTTGAAACTGCATGAATTGCAAAGGCTCTACTGTCCTGGATGTCAAGAAAACCCTTCTCGATAGATTGTTTGTTCTGCAGTTGCCTTGTGTATCCTGAGTACAAGGTTTTAACTCTGCGGGCCTTTTTTTTGGGATTATTTGAGGAGCACTTTTTTTGTTTTTCTTTCTTCTCATCAACAAGACGGGAGTTTGGATATGAAACACTGACTGATACAACTTTCATTGCGGTTTTTCCGTACATACCCAAAGAGTTACTTGTCTACATCTCTGAACTCTGAAGATTCGTAATCGCTCTTTTTGTTTTGTTTCTTTTGTTGGTATTTTAATTCACATTCTGCAAACCTTGTGTTTGCATGTAGATGTGAAATACTGCAGTGGGATTCTATCATTGTTGTCTAAAACCTTGTATCATTTCACATATATAGCTACGTGCCTCTATAGTGGGCGGTGGTTATAGAGTTGCCATGTGAAGTTGCTACTACATGCACCTTTCAGATGAAAAGCCGCAATGATCTGTCTATCACTGACTGCGCGACTTGTGGATTTTTTTTCTGCGACTAAGGGATAAAATTTTGGTTGACCAAGCCTTGTTTTGTTGATTTAATGGTTAGTCAAATATTTAAGGGCAGCCCTACAGTATTTTTTTTATTATTTATATGACATATTGCAAATAGTGGCAATTATCTGTACCTCAGTATTGTTGTACATTATAAAACAGTATGCAATAATAACGTATAGAATGTTGCATCAAAACTACTGTGGCACATGCTTTACCATCTACTTTACTGGAGCTGGTGTTTGATAACTCTCTTTTGTAGTGTTGACTACCCCAACCACACATTGGAGGGTGGAGTTAGTGTAAATAGCCTCTGCCAACAAAGCAGGCTATTTGCACTTAGTGTAAATAGACACTCTGTTATTTTTATGTATTTTCTTAGCACACCTGTTTGTAGTGTAAACAGTTTTACCATTTACACACTTTACTGTTATTCTTCTTGTTATTACCCTATAGCGGATAGTGAACTTGAAGTCTCACCCATAGGCTTACTTCCACATTAAAGAAAAGGTGGATATAAATGATGGGGATATTTTCATGTATTTTGTTTTCTAAAAATATAAATGTTTAATAACAGAAACGCCTGCTTTGAAAGACTTTGACAAATTCTGTTTGTTTCCCACTTCATTGTTCTTTTACATATATTCCCCAACAAATTTTAGCCCATCCCATGAATTTGTGTGATACACCCAGGAATAATTTATTTATTTATTTATTTTACCATTTTTAAAGAGCCTGCTGAGGTCTTTCAAACACAGTATGAGCCAACTAATTTATTCATCAGCAGGGGGGCAAAACATTTCAGTAACACTTTATTTTAAGGTGTCCTTGTTACAAGTTTGTTGTAACCTTTGTTATAGAATAATTATTTTATTTACTGAATAGATGTACATACTGTACTAAGTGTGCTGAGAACGTTGTTTGCATTTTAAGCCTTGCAACATCCTCCTGTCGCTAATTTCTTTCTTTTATTCTGAAGTAAACAAGTTTTCCACATGACCTCTGTGTAAGTGTCTCATTTCCTCAAACTTTCACTAACAATGTTACATGTAATTATTATTATAATAACAATTAATTATGCATAATTACATGCAAGTAACCCTAAGCCAAGCAAGTACATGTAGTTAATTAATATTACTCAGTACTTAAATGAATAATTACACTGTAACAAGGACACCATAAAATAAAGTGTAACTGACATTTCATGTTTGTAGAATGATTTTTGTTTCCATACTGTCCATAATTGTATAAATGCATTATATAAGTTCATAACTGTATAAATGTATTACGAAGAACACTCTGTTTACCTTTACCATTCTATCAGTTTGTAACAAAAAACTATGCCACAACAATGATAACAACTGGACCTGTTGGATTACATTTAATGATGAGTGACTAGCATAGCATAAGCAAAAAAAATAACTGGCGTTACTTATTTGAAAAAAGTAACTCAGATATTTTCTTGTCAATTAAAAAGTAATGCGTTACTAGTTACTTGGAAAAAAAAGTACTACTATTACGGAACTCGTGTTACCCCCAACACTGAAGAGAACTAATGAGATAAATATAGCTGCAATTAGCGATATGGGGCCAAGCCCCAGAAGGGCTGTAGCACAGTGCAGAGCAGTACGAACAAAAACAGCAGAAATTGAATGAATAATAAAAACAGCCAGTTCAGAATTATTAGTGAGAATGAACTTAGAATAAACATATGTTCAAATGAAAAAGAACACAGCATGGACAAAAACATTTATTTTTGATTAAGGATTAATAAAGATTTGTACAGTGCTGTGATAATAAATAATGACCCTGCTGAAAAAAACAGCTTAAACCAGCTTAGGCTGGTCTTAGCCAGCCTAATTTTCCTGTCAAGGGGTGTTGCAACAAATAATATAAATAATTCGAAGTTTACGTTTAATAATCTGCAGGACCACAAGGAACCATTAAAACAATTTTAATTTGAACTTACAGCCCCTTTTAAAAAATTGTATTCTAACAAATATTTACAAAATAATTGGAATGATTACAATTCTAAAACTATATTAACAATTAATGGTGAAGATGAACAATAACAGAATTCTAAACATATTATGCATTTTTTCTTTTCTTTTTTATTATATCTTGTATTTTTTGGGATATGTAATGCCCCACTTGTTTCTCCCTCTTCTCTCTCTCTCTTCTTTCAGGCTCCTTTTGTTTCGCCCAGTCACTGAAACAGACTTAAAGGGGTCATCGTATGCCCATTTTCCACAAGTTGATATGATTCTTTAGGGTCTTAATGAAAAGTCTATAATATACTTTGGTTAAAAATTCTCAATGGTTGTGTAAAACAACACCCTTTTTACCTTGTCAAAATCAGCTCTGTAAAAATCATCTCATTCTGGTCAAGGCTGCTTTACATGCAAATGAGCTCTGCTCGCCCCGCCCCTCTCTTCTCTCTGTGGAGTAAAGAGTCTGTTTACTTTAGCCGCATTTTGCCGCTAAACTTGCTAACTAGCGCATTGTTAGTAAAGACGATCACAAAGATTCATAAAAAATCCTTATACTCACTTCTGCTGTAAGTAAAGCTGGATCATGAATGATTCGTGTGAAAATAGACGGATATATGTAGATCGGGAGGCAGATTCCCTTCACAAACAAACGTAATCTACTGCATCTTCAGCAGCTCAGATGTCGGGAGTAAACAGATTAATTAAAAACCACTGCATGCATTTTTATCATTATAGGGTAGATTTGTACATACACTGACAACACACATTAATGTTCAAACAGCATGTAAAAGTAAGCTTAAAAAAGAAACAATTTAGATTATTAATGTGTGAATTTTCAACAAGTAAAATTACTTAAAAAAGCAAACTATAGTGTCATGTCTTTGTTGCACATTTTCCTTTTTTTTCCAGACAGCCTACAATAATTTAGAAACATGCCCCTGATAGTTGTTCCTTTTATTGCTAAAATAAAGATAAAAATGATATATCCAAATGGTAGTGCATATATATATATATATATATATATATATTTCTTAGCATGAACAATTTTTAGCTGTTTTTAGCAAAATTGACTATGGTTACAAGGGCTGCCTCCTGAGTTCTGATCATCAATTAGTCTATCAAAATTTCATGAGATGCTTAATCATAGAAAAAAGTCCACAGGAAGTGGTTAAGTCCATGATGTAAATAATGTAATTTACATTTACAAATAAATGTAAATGTAATTCTGGCCCTAGGTCTCTGTGAACCTCTGTCAAATCCCCTTCGGTTCACTTCAACTGGTTTCTTCTGTACCATTTGCCCTGTTGTTTTAGATGGCACTTTTCCTTTCGACTTATTTGTTCCTCTTAAATATCTACAAATCAGTCAGGAAACAGACAATATGTAATTCACATTAGTTTTAGCTTTTGAGATATCTGAATCATTCTCCCTTAAAAATCGTCTCTCTTCTGGAGTTGAGAAACATCTTCTAACATCTCTACATGTAAAATGCAGTTATTCAAATTCTTAGAATGCAACCATTACCTTTGAATGAACTCCAAATCTCCGTCTGTCTCCTCCTGGTAAAGTTACTCCGGAGTGAATATATGCTGCGAAAAGGCCAGACAGGAAGATGGGTTGGATTAACTCATTCTTTAAACCAAAGTTAGCAAAAAGCATTACAATCAAACAATAAGAGAATTAGCAAGTTATCAAAGGTTCTCGGCACATCTCACTGCTTACGTTAACCGCTTTAACAGCAGCGTTCAGAGTTTACGTGACATACACTGATCCTCTGTGAACGGGATGACCGCGAGTTGCGAGCCTTTCATCGCACGTTTCATTTTGGCACCCGTGTTAACAGATGACTGCCTGTGCAAATTCGATTTACATCATAAAACAATCATGAGAAAGTGTGCTGAACAACACGACGTTCCCGTGAATCACAACTGTTGTCAATGAAGCGTGTAATTATTACCGTTGGAAGCCAGAGATTTTCCGCCTATAGCCACTATGAGGCCGGGGAATGTGTGAAATCCTCCCACGACCGCGCTGCTTAAACCCAGCACAAGCCTCCCTAGCGCACCGTGGACGGAGGATTCGTTAATCTGCGGTTACTGCGAATGTAGACACCTTAATACACTACTGCAGTTACCAAACATGAAAAATAAAAATAAATCACTTACCGCAGTTGTGAATCGTACTTATTGCTGCTCCCGAATGTCGACTGTTGAAGAAAATCCTGCCTCTGTAGATTTGAAATTTACAGCAATATGCTGTACTTTGGCGTCAAACTATCAGATTATGCTTTAAACATTTCTTGTTACAGATATTGCTTTTTTTTTTCTCCTAGTGTTTTTTTAATTGCAGGTGATTGTTATATAAAGACTGTGTTTGTTTCATTTATATTTTGTGCAAAAGTCTATTCAATACCGAAACACTTGTTAAAAATAAAACGGCTGACTATATTTGGTCATACAACTATGGTGAATGTATTTCTTCAGACAATAATTTTATCTGATTTGAGTTCTATGCTGATTTTTGGAGTGCTATGCTTGATTTTATGCTATACTTTATACTATAATTTATTTGTGAATCCACTTTAATAATTTTGTTTTAGACTCTTCTAATATATTATCATTAACAACTAGAATAATTTAAGCTGTATCATCTAGACTACCTGATTATGATACTAAACTTACCTTAAATTGAACCTTGTCAGTAAGTGAAACAAACAGATTAATTTGTAATTAGGTCAAATGGACACCAGCTTGGTCAGGCTGGGAGACCAACTAAAACCAGCTACTTCCATCTTAAACCAGCTAAAACCAGCCTGGCCAGGCTGGGAGACCAGCTAAAACCAGCTACTTCCAGCTAAAACCAGCCAACCAGCCTAAGCTGGTTTTATATCATATAATATCAAAGATGTGTTCAGTCATTTCTGTGCAGCTCGGTCCAAAGATCATATGACCAGATTTTGAACAAGATCGGGAAAAATTTGAAGAGGTAGTGAAAAAAACTTCATTTTCTTCTTTATATCTCTTGAACACTAGGTGGCGCTGTGTTCAAACTTCTCAGGTACTTCTGGGACATGCCTACCAATTTTTGTGCAGATATGTCAAATGATTCAAAAGATATTGCAATTTATGACAAATTTCAAAATGGCGGACACATAGTTCAGCTGATCCTGGCAAAATTGATATCGATTCAACATGACCCAAAAAATTCTGTTCAGTCATTTTTAAGTGGTTCAAACCAAAGATTATCTTAAGTTTTGGAAAAATTGGACTAAATTTGAAAGAGGACTAGCGAAAAAATGAAAAACTGTACTTTTCAAAAGGCTGGCACTGTAATAGGTGGAGTCATAATTTAAGCTATTGAATGTGATCAGAATGAGGAGAGGAATCAGGTGTACTAAATTTTTATGTTGAATTTTTGATCTGGTGGTGGCACTATAGAGTTGGTCCTAGGGACCCCAAAGTTGGTCAGGTCACTATTCATGGCCTATTCACTATTCTCTCCAAGTGTGCCAGATTTCATCATTTTCCTACGTTCCCTTTGTAGGGGTGCCATAGACTCCCATTGGCCAAGAAGAAGAATCAGTACAGATACAATAGGGTCTACAGCCCTTCGGGCTTGGCCCCTAATTAACAAGACACAGGTGAACAGAATGACATTTGACATGATCAGGCAACACAAGAAAACGTAGAAGATCGGATTATCAGTCAATCAGGACAAGGCGCGTTTACACTTGGCAACATCATCTGACTTGTCTATCTAATTAACCCATCAGTTTTGTTTGTCTTTATTGTGCAATATTTAAATAAACCTGCAGAGGATGGCCCCAGTGCAAAGTTGACCTGAAGTGGTGGGGTTTCTTTTGCCAGCTGTGGTAGGAAAAATGCAGGTTCTACACAGAGAATGAGTGGTTCGGCAACTTTCCTCATCCTGTCTTCTGACAGTTTGTGAGAGAGGGGGCGGAGTTTTGCGTAATGTCGACCTGCAAATGCAGACACGATGGCTGGATTGCGTTTACATTACACTCAGATCCGATCACAATAATTCCTCGACTACCTTTGGACCAAGACATGCTGATCGGATATCATTCCCATCAGAAGTACATTTACATTTGTCTTTTCAATGTGTATGTGAACAACATCCGGCTATACAGGGGTTGGACAATGAAACGTCCCAGGTTACGTATGTAACCATGGTTCCCCGAGGGAACGAGACGCTGCGTCCGAAAAACGCATTGGGAACGCCTTTGGCGGAACCACGCTCTGAATGACGTGTAAACTAGCCAATCAAACGATGATACGTCACGGGCGGATGACGTCATCGACCAGGAAGCATAAAAGCACGTGCGAAGCCGGCCGGCGTCAGCTTCTGTGGATGAAGCGAGCGCTCGGCAGGGATGCCGGAAGGATGGACCGAGACGCAGCGTCTCGTTCCCTCGGGGAACCATGGTTACATACGTAACCTGGGACGTTCCCCTTCAGGAACTCGAGCTGCGTCCGAAAAACGCATTGGGAACGAGATGCCCACGCCCCCAGACTTCCAAATCCCTGCCTAGTGGAGGAGCTAGGGCAGGAGAACAGAAGAGCCGGGAGTGGCTCGAACATCCAGGTTGTAAAACCTTACAAAGGTGAGGGGCGTGGACCATCCCGCAGCATTGCAGATGTCCTGAATTGGGACACCTGCATTAAAAGCTTTAGAAGCACCCATAGCGCGAGTAGAATGAGCCTTAACCCCAAAGGGAGAGGGGAGGTCAGAGGACTCGTAAGCAGTAGATATGGCATCTACGATCCATCTACTGAGAGTTTGCTTAGTAGCAGGATACCCCTTTTTAGGGGGGCCATAACAAACGAACAACTGTTCTGATTTACGCCACAGGGCAGCTCTGTGGACGTAGGCATCAAGGGCACGCACTGGACACATACAATTTTGCTTCTGCTGGTCAGGCTCCCGAAAGGGAGGAGGACAGAAAGCCTGGAGCACAACCGGCTGTGGTGCATTAGTGGGGACCTTCGGAACATACCCCGGCCTGGGGTAAAGGAAGGCTTTGATCATGCCAGGAGCAAACTCTAAATGTGAAGGGGCCACCGAAAGGGCCTGAAGGTCCCCAACCCGCTTGAGGGAGGTAAGTGCTAACAGTAGCACTGTCTTAATAGTGAGAAACCGAGCCGGAATGTCTTCTATTGGCTCAAAAGGAGGTTTACAAAGAGCCTCAAGCACCACAGCCAGGTCCCAGGTAGGGACATGTGGTCGTGTCGGAGGCCTCAGCCTCAGCACACCGCGGAGGAAACGTATGACCAGGGGGTTTTTACCCACTGACATGCCATCAAGAGGGGCGTGGTAGGCCGAGATTGCTGCCACGTAGACCTTCAGGGTGGAGTGGGCTAACCCTGTGGAGAAACGGGCCTGCAGAAACTCCAGTACTGTACCAATTGGGTAGTTAGCTGGGTCTTGCTGGCGCTCTCCACACCATAAAGTAAAAAGTTTCCACTTCAGGGCATACAGTTTCCTCGTAGAGGGAGCTCTGGATTGGAGGATGGTCTCAACAACCTCAGTTGAGAGACCGGAAGCTACTAGTTGTGCCCCCTCAGGGGCCACACCCACAGCTTCCATAGCTCCGGGCGGGGGTGCAAGATGGTACCCCCCCCCTGTGAGAGGAGATCCCTCCTGACGGGAATCTCCCATGGAGAGCCGTCGAGGAGAGATATCAGGTCCGAGAACCATACTCGGCCCGGCCAGTACGGGGCTACTAACAGTATGCTGACCCCGTCCCGGCGTACTCTCTCCAGAACTCCCGGGAGCAGAGTGATCGGGGGAAAGGCGTACAGACGCAGCCTCGGCCACGTCTGTACCATAGCATCCAGCCCCAGGGGAGCTGGATGAACTAGAGAGAACCAGAGGGGACATTGTGCATTCTCCCTCATGGCAAAGAGATCTACTTGGGCTTGCCCAAAGATCCCCCATATCTGCTTCACAACTTCTGGGTGAAGCATCCATTCCCCGGGCCTCGGCCCCTGCCTCGACAGGATGTCTGCTCCCACATTCAGATGCCCAGGTATATGAACTGCTCGAAGTGAGAGGAGTTTGTCCTGGGACCACACAAGGATCTGGTGCGCCAGCTTGTATAAGGGGCGCGACCGCAGACCTCCCTGGTGGTTGATGTAATAGACCACTGCTGTACTGTCGGTGCGCACCAGCACATGGCGATCTCTGAGGTCTGGGAGAAAGTATTTCAAAGCTCGAAATACAGCCAGCATCTCGAGGCAATTGATGTGCCAACCGAGATGGTGACCCGACCACAGACCTTGGGCGGAGCGGCCACTCATGACCGCCCCCCACCCGGTGAGGGATGCATCTGTCGCTAGCGTGACGCGGCGACAAGGAGCTCCTAGTGCCGGGCCCTGATTTAGGAACCACGGCTTCCTCCACATATCTAAGGCACGTAGCCCGCGGCGCGTGACCTTGATCATGCGGAGCGGGTTTCCCCTCGGGGAGAACCCTTTGGTTTTGAGCCACCACTGTAGGGGTCTCATGTACAGCAGGCCAAAAGGTATCACGTTGGACGCAGCTGCCATTAGACCCAGCAGTTGTTGGAACTGCTTGACAGTGAGTGACCGGCCTTCTTTGACTCTCTTGACTGCGGCGAGGATTGACTCGATCCGAGCAGGGGACAGACGTGCCTGCATCGTGGTCGAATCCCACACCACGCCCAGATAAGTGGTCCTCTGTGATGGAGAAAGCACACTCTTCTTGGCGTTTAGTCTTAACCCCAACGTTTTCATGTGTGCGAGAACGACATCTCGATGTCGAACCGCTAAACTCTCTGACTCTGCTAGGATCAGCCAGTCGTCGATGTAATTCAATATTCGAATGCCCTGGATACGAAGAGGAACCAGGGCAGCATCTACACATTTCGTAAACGTACGGGGTGAGAGTGCTAGGCCGAAGGGAAGAACCCGATACTGGTAAGCTTTGCCCCTGAAAGCGAACCTCAGGAACTTCCTGTGTTGAGGAAGGATGGAGACATGAAAGTACGCGTCTTTCAGATCTATCGTCACAAACCAGTCCTCGGACCTGATTTGTGACACTACTTGCTTGACTGTAAGCATCTTGAACTTCAGTTTCATAACTGATCGGTTGAGGCGGCGAAGATCTATAATGGGCCGCAGCCCTCCATCCTTCTTCGGAACAATGAAGTAACGGCTGTAAAACCCGGATTCCCTGTCTTGAGGAGGGACCACCTCGATGGCCTCCTTCCTCAGAAGGGTCTCTACTTCTTGCTCCATGACCAGAGCCTGCTCGGGGCCCACCAGAGTGGGAAAGACCCCGTCGAAAGGCGGCGGCGGGGCGCCGAACTGAATAGCATAACCTTTTTGTATGGTGCGCAGGACCCATGCAGACACATTCGGTAGTAGCTTCCATGCTGCTAGATAGTCTACTAAGGGAACCAGCCTCTCGAGGCTGGCCTCTGGTGTTTGCTGAACTGCTAGCTCGGAGCCCTGTAACGGCGGACCGGCAGGAAACTGCCGAACTAACTGTTCTAGAGACCCCCATGGGGGTGGCGAGCGTCCCGGTTCCGCTACGAGCCCGGGCGGAGGAATCCGGGATGAATGCTCGCTGGAGGCGGTTGTGCCCTGTAACACTGGCAGGGACAGCAGACCAACCTCCCGAGGGCACCGAGGAGAGACGGACACCGTGTAATGCGGTGCAACCCGCTCTTCCCCGGTAGGGGCTGCCCTCGGCGGTCCTAGCCTGGCGTCAGGACCGCTTCGAGGCCGGGGGCCTCTTAGACTGAAGCACGACCCGCAGGTCGGGCCTCGCCCTAGAGGACCCCGGCCTAGAGTGCCGCGAATCTCGGTCCCGAGACGGGGGAGCACGAGTCGCGACACTCAGCTTTTGAACCTGTCGGTATGAGGAGCTGGTACTCGGTTGCGGCTGCTCACGCCCAGCAGCCGCAGAGGATAGAGAACGGCGAGGCAGGAACCGCTGGAACGCCGCCGCTTGTTTGCGAGCCTCCTGGTACCTGCTGACGACAGAATTGACTGCGTCGCCAAACAGGCCAGAAGGCTCAAGCGGGGCGTCCAAAAGGAAGACCCTGTCCTTCTCTTTCATATCGGACAGGGTCAACCACAAATGCCTCTCCGCCGCCACCATGGCTGCCATAGACCGCCCCACTGCTCGGGCGGTCTCCTTGGTGGCGCGAAGAGCTAAATCAGCGGTCCTGCGAAGTTCCTCTAGATCTACTTTCTCGCCGTCTGCTAACCCCTTCAGCAGGTCAGCTTGGTATGCCTGGAGCAGCGACATAGTATGAAGGCATGCTCCAGCTTGACCTGCTGCCGAGTACCCCTTACCCACCAGCAAAGATGTAGTGCGAAGCGGCTTGGAGGGTAAGGTTGGAGCCTTCAAGGACGATGCCGCACCGGGGGACAGATAGCTGGCTAACGTCTGTTCCACCCGGGGCATCGCCTTATAGGCTCGCTCATTGAGCCCCGCCACATTTCCGTAGTAATCAGAGGCGGGGACAAACAAGCGAGCCGAATACGGTCTCTCCCATGACCTCGCGATCTCAGCATGGAGGTCGGGAAAGAACGGAAGGCTCCTTCTTGGAGATGATGGTTTGCTCCGCAGAAAGCGTTCATCGAGCTTGCTTCTCTGCGGAGCGATGTTTTCCTCTGCGGGCCAATTAATGTTAAGTTTGGCCACAGCACGAGTCACCACCTCCAAGAGCTCCTCATACTGTACCGACTGAGGGCTCGCTTCCTCAGCGGTACTTTCAAGGTCGCCCTCCTCGGAGGACGACAGATGGAGAGAGGAGCCCGTCCCTTGGGAGGAAGTAGCCGCAGTGCGGGCTTCCGAACCCTCAGAACGGGCAGCGGATCTGCCGGGTAAGGAAGAAGATAGGGGGTCACCCGTCTCCATTCCCTCCAGCAGATCCATCTGCGAACCCCAAGAGTGTAGCGTCCGCTCCGCCTCGGCGGAAGCGGGGCCAGCACCATGGGGAACGCTAGTGAAGGCTCCCTCCTCGAAGAGAGCCTTCCGGGAGCGGAGCACCCGCAAAGGAAGTGCTTCACAATGCGGGCAGTCAGCCCCCTCAAGGGCTGACATAGCGTGCTCCGCTCCTAAGCAGACCACGCACATGCTGTGTGTATCCCCGCTTGTGATGTAGCGTTTACAAGGGGGAACACACAGCCTGAAACGCGGCCCGCTCTCTCCACTCTTAACAACTTCGCTTTTTTGGCTAGACATTATCCTCAAAAAGAAAGCTGTGCTAACTTGCACAAAAAAGGAGGATAAACAGACACAACACAGAGCGCTCCGCTGAAAGACAGAAGCTGACGCCGGCCGGCTTCGCACGTGCTTTTATGCTTCCTGGTCGATGACGTCATCCGCCCGTGACGTATCATCGTTTGATTGGCTAGTTTACACGTCATTCAGAGCGTGGTTCCGCCAAAGGCGTTCCCAATGCGTTTTTCGGACGCAGCTCGAGTTCCTGAAGGGGAACTGAAACACTGGCCAATATAGTGTTGGAGGTTTCATGGCTATATTTATGCAGCCTGGTGGCCAGTCTTTACTGATCGCACATTCCACCAATAAGAGCAGAGTGTGAAGGTTGACTTTGTGCACCCAATAGCTCAAACATTGTACCCTGAAGGTGGTGCCGTGTATTAGGATGATAATGCACCAATACACACAGCAAGACTGGTGACAAGAGTGATTTGATGAACATGAAAGTAAAGTTAAACATCTCCCATGGCCTGCACAGTCACCAGATCTGAATATTATTGAGCCACTTTGGGGTGTTTTGGAGGAGCGAGTCAGGAAATGTTTTCATACACCAACATCACATAGTGACCTGGCCACTGTTCTGCGAAAGGAATGGCTCAAAATCCTTCTGGCTACTGTGCGGGACTTGTATTTGTCATTCCCAAGATGAAATAATGCTGTATTGGCTGCAAAAGGAGGCCAAACGGCATACTAATTGTGGTCTAAACCCAGGTGTTTCAGTTTCACTGTCCAACCCCTGTAGGTTGCATGTTAATATCAAGTGTAAACATAGCCAGAGATAAAATCTTATTAAAGCAGATTGGAATTTGATCATATACAATGTTCCTTTACTCTCTGTAGACTCTTTAGAATTTTCTATATTTCTGCCTGAATTTGTGCCTATTTCCCCCCAAAGTTCTGTTTGCAGGACACATTTGTGACAGACTTAAGAATGTATTAATATTGTTTCTTGTCTCCATGACAATGCACATAACACTTTGTTTTGCAAAACTTAAAAAAACCCTACGAGGGAGAGGCTCTTGACTTTTGCATAACAGTGTTTCCTGTAAATGGAGACTGTTCTTGTGTTTGTTCACTGTAAACTCACGTGAGAGGGAGGGAACGTGCTTAGACTGACATAAATACACATGTATATCCTTCTCTCTACTGAGCCATCCATCACGGTCCGACAACTGGTCAGACATCAACAGCAATTCATTATCAAATCATCAAGTAAGTTTTATTATTTAACCTTATCAAAGGAAAGTTACTACTACTACTACTACTACTAATATTAATTATTATTATTATTATTATTACTATTATTACAATTATTATTACTATTATATTTTGTTCAATCAAATGTTGTCATTATAATTACATGCTTAAAATTTTTAATTGTGAAAGCATTTTGAATGCTTCTAAAAATGTGTTATTTCTTTTACAGAAAAACAATTGTATAATTTAACAATAATTTCACATTGTCACTTTGTTAGAATCTTTGCCTTGTTTTCTGTCATGTTGGCTTTTGGTCCAGAATTGATCAAAATGTGTTTCAGAGTGGCAATAACATACACACACAGCCACAAAACATCTTGAGTTTATTAACATCATTATGAACATTATGAAACATTATGAAATATAAACAAAACAATTATGATACATTCGAAGAAAGCTAGTTGTATAAAGCATTTAGAATTAATTTGAAAAGAAATTTAGTTGAAAATTGTGCACATTATGTGCTCAATGTAATTTTACACACATAAATTGTGTAAATTGTTTTGCATTTGGTTAGACAGGTTTTATGTGCATAATTTATTTGTTTGTCTTGTCATTGGCGTAACATAAATCTGTTTGGTTCTTGTTGGTTTATTTGAATTCCAATTCAGTTGAATTATCGGTAAGCTCATGTGACATCACCATCAGCTGGAGTGAGTGCGGCTCTGCCCACTGAGTGGCAGCATTAGTTTCAGTGTGAATGCTGTGACAGAATGACAAAACGCATCTAAAACGAGAAAGAGCTTTGCGATTGACTGTACAAAGAGACTTGACAAGAAATCTGAGGTATATTCTTATAGACTGCTGAAAGCTACTTAAAAGAGAAGTAAATTAAATGACCGCAATTCAAAGAAACTAATGGACTCCAGGTGGCGAAACTCGTATTTGCATTTATCATTTCATGTTAATATGTTGAATTTTGAATTAAAATCGTACCCTATATATTGTATTATAATGTTTTGTATCGACAACTCATCAACTAAATATTTACCATCTTAAATTCTGCGTATCTGGATGTTTTTAATAAACTATATACGTATTTGCATTTGCTTGTATACGCATTACTAACCAGATGCTGTCAGATGTCTACAGAAGTTCTTATTGAGAATTAACTGGGGTTTAAATCTAAAGTTTGTTTCATTTGAACTCATCATAATGGTGAGTAGAGTTTCCATTAGTTGGGCTTTTAACTCTTATGAATAATTATTTATCTTTGGCTGTTGCGACAGTGTTTTTGACAAACACATTTGCAGTACATGATAGTTTTTTGTTGATGGTTTTACAATTATTGTGTAATGGCCTGATACACGTAATTTGAATCTAGTATTTGAGTAAGTTAAAGGGGTCATCGGATGCCCATTTTCCACAAGTTGATATGATTCTTTAGGGTCTTAATGAAAAGTAAAGAAACATACTTAGGTTAAAATTTCTCAATGAAGTGTTAAGAAACACCCTTTCTGCCTTGTCAAAATCAGCTCTGCAGAAATGAGTCCATTCTGTTGGATGTTGCTTTAAATGCTCGCCCCGCCCCGACGAGCCTGTTTACTTTAGCCGCATTTAGCCGCAAAACTTGCTAACTAGCATGTTATTAGGAAAGGCAATTGCAAAGAGTCATAAAAACCCTTTATACTTACTTCTGCTGTGAGTGAAGCTGGATCACAAATAATTCACGCGAACATAGACACATTTATGTAGATCGGGAGGCGCATTCCAAACAAAAGTCATCCACTGCATCTTCAGCGGCTCAGATGTCGGGAGTAAATGACGACTACTATGTTCATTATTACATCCAACAACACAACACCTCAATCACTTATGGGACAATCGCTTGTCTACATCCCTGCTCCAGCATCGAAACAATGGCAATCTGACTTTTACAGCTCGTTAGGGCGGGTCTAAGGTAAGACGCTCATGTCAATCAACTATAGTGGGAACGGCCTCTGTCGGTGTGTCATCACACAGACAAGATGCTGAAAATAGTTTATAGAAAATATTATTAGTATTACTATTATATAGTAATATAATAGAAAATTATTTTCACTGATTAATTAAAAACCACTAGGTGGATTTTTATCATTATAGGGTAGATGTTTACACACTCTGACAACACACATTCCTGTTCAAACTGCATGTAAAAGTGAACTTTGTGCGGCCGGAGATTTTGATTCACCACCAGGAACACATTTAGCGGGTTCACTTACTTTGTAGTTCATTTATTTAATATTTTCAGAAGGGTGATTTGTTCTGAAAAACAAAGCAAAAACAAAACTTTTAACCATCAAAAGACGGCACTACAAAAACACAGCCGTCACCCAAAGTTACAAAAAGAAAGTACTGAAATACAGAAATAAATTATACAACACTGGAATGTGATACACTACAGAGAAACTACTTGCGAACGCATACGGTACAATACGGCAGTGGGGATACTGTACAAAAGAAACAAAGCATCATAAGTGCATTGTAACAGTACCCACGTACATATTACTTGTGAAAAATAGAAGGAATCAACACTCACATAATGAGTACTGCTCGCTGCGCATAACCCAAAATATCTGAGGACGACAGCCATGCGTATTTCCCATGCATAATCAGGGCTCTCAAGTTTTGAAGACAGGCAAGAGTGACATCTCATTCCCTTTCCTCTCAGGGTGAATGAAAGGATGCTTAGTTGCCTTTTAAATGACATCTTTGAAAGACAGATGCAATGATTAATGCATCCATGGCCAGGATATAATTATAAAATATGACATGATTTTAAAAGTGACCTATAACATCAACTATGCAATACACTTGAATTAATTTAGTGCTAATAAAATTATTAAGCCTATTGGAGAGAGATATATTCATAATGTGACAATATGTCAGTCATCGTGTGATAACGAAAATATGACTAGGCCTAGACTACTTGTTCTGAGCAGATGTTGTCAGTGAACAGGCTGTAAAACTGTTGGCTAAGTAACAGACACTCATGAAAAACTGATGTTAATTATCTG
The DNA here is from genome assembly GCA_012976165.1 of Labeo catla. NCBI lineage: Eukaryota > Metazoa > Chordata > Actinopteri > Cypriniformes > Cyprinidae > Labeo > Labeo catla. Next base: position 26,264 of record VONZ01003195.1, read on the forward strand.
GGAAACATTCTCTAACAGCTGTCAAGTGGTCATAATATTGTTTGTGTCAAACAAGTTGTGAATTTGCTGTAACAGGAGATCATTACTTACTTTGTGCTCAAAGTGATGCTCGGGGCTCCAGTGGTTTCCTCTGTGGGTGAACGAGGAAGATGGTGAACAATTTCAGGATGCTTTTTTTCATTGGGTGTTGCGTTAAATCTTACCCAGATACAATAGTGCTATTTTCTGATTGGCTATTGTGTAGCCTATTTCTTTTTTTTGATTGGCTGATAAGTGGCAGGCTCGACTAAGAACTCCAGGGGAGACGCGCTTGAATCCTGCCGGTTCCATAGCGAGAGCGGCGCGGCCAGAGAAATGTTGGGCGCTGCGGTATATTAAATATATTATAAATAGTTTTTTCTGCGTGAGAAATACAATGTGTGGCGGGAGTGCGTGACAATAGACCGAAATGAGTGACTGTCACGCTCAATGCGTGACACT
>VONZ01003196.1:0-26706 GCA_012976165.1 Labeo catla
ATAGACAGATAGATAGATGATAGATAGATATATAGATAGATAGATAGATAGATAGATAAGATAGAACAGACGAACAGATAGATAGATAGATAGATAGATAGATAGGTAAGATAGATAGATAGATAGACAGATAGATAGATAGATAGATAGAACAAAGACGAACAGACAGACAGACAGACAAAAGATAGATGGAGAAATGAATAGATGAATAGATAGATAGAACAGACGAACAGACAGACCGACAGAAAGATAGACAGACAGAAAGACAGACAGACAAGACAGACAGATATAGATAGATAGATAGATAGATAGATAGATAGAACAGACAGTCAGACAGACAGACAGATGGATAGACAGACAAGAAAGACAGACAGACAGATAAGATAGATAGATAGATAGATAGATAGATAGAACAGACAGACATGAACAGACAGATAGATAGATAGATAGATAGATAGATAGACAGATAGATAGATAGATAGATAGATAGATAGAACAGACAGACAGACAGACAGATAGACAGATAGACAGATAGATAGATAGAACCATCGATCCCATCCATCCATCAGAAAGGAGGCTGGAGGCTGTCTAAACTTTTTCAGCTGACAAATTGCTGAGTTCAGCGTCGTTACAAATATAACTCAGCCACTATTTTTATCATCAGAGCATTGAGATCATCGGGGGTCTCACATTTCTGCTGCAGAAACACAGCGGATGTTACGGTACATTCTATAACGCGTGTTCACTTCTATAGCCGCACATCTCCGCCGAGATTCGTCAAATTCCCCCTCCTCCTGACACTCCGGGCACCTCCGACGCTCGCTATGCTAATGCCGCCGACGGGCTCCCCCTCGCGCAGCCCCTGTTAAAACACCACAAAGACAGCCATTTAGACTTAAAAGACACACATAAACAAAAAAGGAAAGGAGAAATATAAAAGAAGGGGCCAAAAAAATGAAAGTAGATGAAAAAGGAGGACGGGGAAGGGAAAATAAAAAGAGCACGCAGCACTCCGGGGGGAGGGTGGGGTTCGGCTGGCTGGGCGAGAGGAGAGGAAGTCAATTATGCATTCTGAACTCTGGTCGATGTAGCCTCCGGGGACCTGGCTGCACACCTCAGGATCAGTAAATAATTGACAGATAATATTAATTGGCTGTGGATTAGTGAGCAAGTAGAGTATCGTGGCATTAATATTTGATCAGAAGATGATAGCGACTCCTGGCAGGGGCTGGGAGGGGCAGCTGGGTCTGCTTTGCTGATTAGGGCCCTGTAAAGGGAAGTGAGGTGGAGACAGACCCCATGCCATATAGACTACACTGCTGAACATGATCAGTTTACTCAGTATTTGTGTCTTGTTTTACTGTACAAATATCTAAACATTTTAAAATCAAGAAACATTTGCTTAGGAAGCAAAATGAACTCTTGTTTTCTGAACAAATTATCAAAATGAAGTGAGTTTATGCTTAACACACATACAAAATAAAATATTTTTAACTTTTACCCCAGTGGCAGACATTTTTTCTTGTTTTAATCAAAAACAAACAAACAAAAAAAACAAAAACTATGCCAATGTTAATTCAGTATTTTTGTCTTGTTTTCCAGTACAAATATCCAAGCATTCCTGAATCAAGAAAATTTATTTTAGCAAAATGACTTAAGATAAGAAGTCTTGTTTCCTGAAAAATGAATCAAAATTTACTAAGTATATGTTTAAAAGAAGAAAAATATTTGCCAGTGGGGTAAGAAAAACAAACGTAATTCAAAGAAAAAAAAACAAGATTATTTTCATTACCTCATTGGCAAAAGCAATAAAAACATACTTAAAAAAAAAAAAAAACTCTGATTATTTATTTATTATAAATAATTGTTTTATCGATCATATATATATATATATATATATATATATATATATATATCTGGTTTTAAGCTAAATAAATATCCAATATCGTTTTAAAATCTAACATCCACAAACATCTAAACATTTTTAAAATCAATATATATTTACTTATTTATTATTTAAAGATTACTTTTTATTATTTTTTAAAATTATACCTTTTTTTTATTTTTAAGCTAAATGTGTCTTGTTTTCTGAAAAACTATTTAAAATTAAAACAAGAAAATATCAGAAAATAAAATTAATGTAAATAAAATAAACAAAAATAATTCTTAGAATACTATAAATAATCATAAAAATTAAAATTAAAAATAAAAACAACTATTTGATTAAAAAAAAAATTGACCCCACTGACATATACATTTTCTTGTTTTAAACACTTAATTTTGATCTTGTAGCTGAAAAGAGCTCATAAAGATTTCATAATTGATTAACTTTTTAACACATTTATTGAACTGAACTGAATAAACACTGAACTGAGTTGAAATTAGTAATCACATTGTCTTTCTTGCAGCTGCTTTACAATAAAAATTCTCATATTAGATTGAATCTTCATATAATCTGTAATGTATAAATCGCTGTATAAATAAAGGTTTAAACTTGAAAAGAAGACTAAATATAGCCATTTTGCTTGTAAAGTATATGTATCTCGATTTAAGAATGTTTAAATATTTGTACTGGAAAACAAGACCAAAATACTGAGTAAGAGAGCCATTTTTGCAGTGAATTACACCCCTTCAAAATCACAGGGATGGAGGAACAGCGCTGAGCATTAGAGCAGCTCACCTCCCACTGGCAGCAAATTGCCGGCTGGATGATTCAAGACTTAGAAAAAGATATCAGACTGACTTTCAAACTACCTCTGTTTGTAGTTTCTTCAAGACCGAAGGAGATGCGACGGCCCAACGCGTGCGTGAAAGAGGCAGTGAGACTAGTGGGGTGTCGATCAGTGGAAGTCTTCCAGCACACGGACGGACGGCCAGCCGCTGAACTCCTGAAGGCTAATTAAAGCGCTGGAAGGAGTGCGTCTGTGACAACACAATGAGGAAATAGTTTGGAGGGGGTGGGAGACAAATACACTCCAGCCCCAGTCACAACAATACCCGGCTCTCCTTGCATCTACCATATGCTGTCATTTGTTCAGTCAAATCCCTTGAAAGTGACGGCGATTCCAGGCGGTTGGTGCGTACGAGGGCCGTTTCCTCTGCGGTTTCGCCCCACAAGTCTGATCTAACGGTCCCCTGGGCCTTTCACGCAAAGGTTTAAAGATGTCAGCTCTATGACGATCACATCACACCCTCTTTAGGCCAAGTGAATATGCATAATCATAAGCTGGGATGTGTGTCGGCCATGCAGACAAATAAATGTTTTCTCGGACATGCAATCAAACCACACTTGGATGGTCTTGCATATGGAGAACTACAAAAGTGAACAAAAGTTTGGAATAATTAAGCCTTTTTTAATGTTTTTGAAAGGCTGCATTTATTTGATGGAAAAAATACAGTAAAAACAGTAAAATTGTGAAATATTATTACAATTAAAAAAAAAAATGTTTTGTATTTTAATAGATTTTAAAATGTAATTTATTCCTTTGATGGCAAAGCTGAATTTTCAATGTCACACAATCCTTCAGAAATCATTCTAATATGTTGATTTGGTGCTTAATAATTAGCAGTACTCAATTAATGATAATAATGATTTATAAAATATGTAATAATAATGATGATGAATTATTTTTATGTAAATACATTTTTTGATATATTTTTTCAGGATTCTTTTATAAATAGAATATAAATATCTTTTTTGCTCACCAAGACTGCATTTATTTGATGGAAAAAAATATTACAGTAAAAACAGTAATATTGTGAAATATTATTACAATTTAAAATAACTGTTTTGTATTTTAATATATTTTAAAATGCAATTTATTATGGCACATTTTTTTCTAAATAGGATAGAAAATGTAAAAGAACAGCATTTATTTGATTTCTTTTTTAACATTATAAATGTCTTTACTGCCATTTTTGATCAATTTAATGCATTTTTTTTTTTTTTTACCATAAACTTATCCTAGATTCCACAAAAAATATGAAGCAGCACAACTGATTTCAACACTGATAATAATCAGAAACTTTTCTTCAGCAGCAAATCAGCATATTAGAATGATTTCTGAAGGATCATGTGACACTGAAGACTGGAGTAATGATGCTGAAAATTCAGCTTTTCATCACAGCAATAAATTACATTTTACAATATTTTACAACAGATAACAGATATTTTAAATAGCAAAAATATTTAATAATATTTCTGTTTTTACTCTAATTTTTAACAAATAAGTGCAACCTCTGGAAAGCTTTTTTTTTTTTTTTTAAATCTTAATTATTTCAAACATTTAACTTGTAGTCCACTTCCAGAACAAAAATGTACAGATAATTTACTCACCCCCTTGTCATCCAAGATGTTCACATCTTTCTTTCTCCAGTCTTAAAGAAATTTCTTGAGGAAAACATTTCAAGATATTTCTCCATATAGTGGACTTCAATGGCGCCCGTGAGTTTGATCTTCCAAAATGGGGTTTAAATGCAGCTCTAAATGGCTCTAAACGATCCCAGCGAAGGAAGAAGGGTATTATCTAGCGAAATGATCATTTAGTTTCTAAAAAAAAAATCAGAATTAAAGTTCGATTGGATCAAAGGGGTGGTTTATTCCTTTTCTAATACGATTGAGAGTGCATGTAAATACTCGATCGGATTGAAAACCGAAACTGAAAGGACTATGCATGCACGCAAAAATAGCGCAATGACGTATGACACGCGGAACGAGCGTTTTTTTCTTTTTGAATAAAGTGTTGTATAAATGCGTGTCCTGTTATTATAAAACTGTGAAGCGGAGCAGGACAACTGTCCACTAGTCCTTGTTTCGGATTCTCATCCACGGGCAACCTGTTTTGGGCACGGGAGGGGAATTTTTACTGTGTGATAAATATGAGCAGCACGGCACAGCGGTTTATGTGTATACTTGTCCAGAAATGGATAAATATTAATTCTGCTGTTAAAGGGGTCATCGGATGCCCATTTTCCACAAGTTGATATGATTCTTTAGGATCTTGATGAAAAGTCTATAATATACTTTGGTTAAAAATTCTCAATGATTGTGTGAAACAACACCCCTTTTGCCTTGTCAAAATGAGCTCTGCAAAAATCATCCCATTCTCAGGGATTGTTCCTTTAAATGCAAATGAGCTGTGCGCGCCCGCCCCTCTCTACTCTCTGTGGAGTGACGAGCTGCTTTGAGAGATTGTTTACTTTAGCCGCATTTAAGGCCTTTAGCCGCGAAACTTGCTAACTAGCACCTTATTAGGAAAGGTAATTGCAGAGATTCATAAAAAAACCCTTATATTCACTTCTGCTGTAGGTGAAGCTGGATCACGAATGATTTGCGCGAACATAAAAGCATTTATGTAGATTGGGAGGCGCATTCCCTTCAAAAACAAACCTAATCCACTGCATCTTCAGCACCTCAGACGTTGGGAGTAAATGACGACCACTATGTTGATTATTACATCCAGCAACACAACACCTCAATCGCTTAATTGGAGCTATTCTAGTCTAACTTACGCATGTCCTGATATTGCTGAGTTAGATGTGTTCCTGGGTCAACATATTTTGTTGACCCTGGAACAACATTTAAATCCAAAAATGTAATCTTCACCACATCCCTACACCTAAACCTAACCTTACCCATGAGTAATCCCTAAAATCAGAGGAAATGATAGATGAATGACACTGATGTACAAGCACCAAACACTGATTGTAAGCTTAAACTTCACAAAAACTATAAACTGTTTTTTCAAATCTGATTGGTTAATCACAATGTTGTGCAGGGTCAACAAAGATGTTGATCCAGGAACATGTTGCACTTGGTAAAATCAGGTTCTGCTCTAAGCACGTTACATCCCTGCTCCGAATTGAAACAATGGAGGTCGGACTGTTACAGCTGATCTGAGGTAAGAGCTCATGTCAATCAGCTATTATGGGAGCGGCCTCTGTCTGTGTGACAACACACTGACAGGCATCTGAGAACGGCTCGATTTGAAAAAGGGAATTGGGATAGATTTGTACATACACTGCCAACACACATTAATGTTCAAACAACATGAAAAAGTGAACTTTGCATCTGATGACCCCTTTAAAAACAAATAAAGAAACAGTGTAGGAGAGTGGTTATTATGTGCAAACAGTGAGAAACTCTAAATTTGTGCAGTGTGCACGTAAAAAAATCTATTCCGATTTGAAGCTTGTGACATGTAAATGTGCACATCAACCCGATCACTTTATTTATCGTTTATGTAAACACTACATTCAGATTCATTAATTGGAATGAATTCAGTCTGATTGAACCAACAATTGTGCATGTAAACAAAGCAAATTTATTTACTTTTTAACCTCAAATGCTCATCTTGGTTAGCTTTGCATGAACTCTGTGTATTCTGGTTCAGTACAGTTAGGGTGTGTCGAAAAACTCCCATCTCATCTTCTCCTCCAACTTCAAAATCATCCTTCAAAAGTACCGATCCAGTGTTTACAAAGTGATCATGCAAAGAAGATCAAACGCCCTTTACAAAAAAAGGTAAAACAGCGATGTAGGGCGATTTTGAAGTTTGAGGACAAAATGAGATGAGAGTTTTTCGACATACCCTAACTGTCTTGACCCAGATTAAACAGAGTTCACGCAGAGCAAAAGCATTTGAGGTTAAAAAGTATATAAACTGTATTTTTTTTTTTTTTTTAGAAGGAAACCAATCGTTTTGCTAGATAAGACCCTTCTTCCTTGACTGGGATTGTTTAGAGTAATTTGAAGCTGCATTTAAACTGCATTTTCAAAGTTCAAACTCGCAGGCACAATTGAAGTCCACAATTTAGGAGAGAAATCCTTAAATGTTTTCCTCAAAAAACACAATTTCTTTATGACTGAAGAAAGAAAAGTTCTGGAAGTGAACAACTTGTTTAACTGATAATGAATCCAATGATCTGTGGGGGAAAAAAGAAAACAGCTTGGTTAGTATTCACAGTTCACAAGACGACTAGGGTACAAAAAGTGCAAAATGCACATCACTAAATGTACATACTTGCACAGTTTTATCAGAAAGACACAAAAAGTGGTGCATTTTACGTTTATATCCAAAGCAAGTATACATTTGATCAAAAAAGTATACATTTGATCAATTCATGCATTCCCTGGGAACTGACCCTGCGACCTTGGCACTGCTAAAGTGCTATGCTCTACTGTTTGTGGTACAGAAACTGTCTCTATAATATGGATTAATGTGACCAAGTAATTTTATTCCGTCCTCTCTGAATCACTAATCCGAGTTGCTCTAACAGTCTCGGGCTTCAGCAGATCTGAACTCTGCGTGACACACGTTGCCTCAGCTGCGTTTCAATTCAAGACATTTAATGGTCTCCTGGATGTCATACGAACTGAGCGACTTTGACATTTATTTGGGACTAACACACAAAGGAAAACACTTGGAATTATGGGACATGAGATGGAGTCACTGATTTAGGAAAGTAAAAAACATGGCTTGAAACCATAATGAGGATATCCTGAGCTTTACATACACTACATCCAAAACTCAAAAGACAATTTAAAGGGACAGTTCACTCAAAAATGAATGTAACTGTATCTGGTACCAAAACAGCCATTGACTTCCATAGTATTTTCATTCATACTGTGCAATCATTGGCTACCGTCAACTATTTAGGTACCAACATACAGGTTTACAACAAGAAGAGAGTAAGTAAATGACAGAATTTTCATTTTTGGGTGAGCTATTGCTTTAAGAAGAGCATAAGTGGTTATTGAATGCAGATGCACCCTTTCAGTTTGATATTAAACCACAATGTCCCAAGTCTCCGCAGCAAGGTGTGCCAAAGCTGAACAGTCGTCAGTGGTGATTCTAGGCCAAAACCAGAGATGAGCTAAACAGACCATCTCTAAGAGCAAGGCTTTCTCCCCTTTTTGCATGATGTTTTTCTCTCACTCATATCATTATTGTTTATGGCCATGCATTAATATTCATGCACGTCAACATGCATCAAACCGCTCGTCTACTTGACACAGATTTCTCTCATTTTCGATGACACCTCGAGACACTGTCAATAATCAACAGCTGACGAGCGTGGCAGACCCTCCGTGCCAAGCGCTGATCTCCGAACAGCGGATCCAAATCCCAAACAAAGCCCCTGGTTTTGTGACAGATCTGGAGACAGATCTGCAAGACTTCAATTCCCCCGTCTCACGTTGTCGTTCCCACAAGCCTCCGCCTTCGTCAAGTGCAGTTGTCAACACAGGAACACATGTTCTATGTTAGGCCGCTGTTTAACAGCGAGAGCCTGGTTTGGTTAAGAGCCGAGGCCACCGGTGACTGCCGAGGCCAGCCGGGACAAAGGGATGGAGATGGGAATCTAAAGCAGACTGTGTAAGCACTTTTGGGAAAGTCAAATCCTGTAATCTCATTGCCTGATTTCATAGAGTTTAACCAGTCCTTCCACTGAAAAGAGGCTGCTGTGTTAATCCTGGACCGGGGCGCCAGATCTTCAGCTCTGCGATGGGAAACAAGAAACAAGTGGGTGCATCAATAAGTTTTACTCAGTTTCAAGTTTTGGTATGAACATCTGCCTTATTTCATCTGATTACTATAAGCTTGTTTTCGCCATTAAATACAAATATTAAAAAAAAAATAATTTTAAAGGTAATTGCGACTTTTATCTCACAAATCTGAATTATTTTCTCACAATTCTAAGTTTGTCTCACAATGTAGACTTTATTTCTTACAGTTTTGAGATGATTAAAAAGTTGCAATCTGACATTTTTTTCTCCTTATAGTTGTGAATTTATCTTACAATTCTGGCATTTCTTCTTAGAATTGGAAGTTTATATCTTGCAGAGAGAGTTGAGAGTTGACGTCTTATTTTTTTATTTTTTAGAATTATTTCCATTTTTATTTGTTTATTACCTGGCAGAAGCAATTCTCACAATTCTGACTTTTTTCTTGCAATTGCAAGTTTATGTCTTATCTCTATGTTATATATCATAATTCTGAATTTGTTTCTTACACATTTCTCCGAATTTTGAGAAAAAGTTCTGGATTATGAGATATAAACTCATGCAATTACTATTTTTATTTATCTCTTGACAGAAACACTTTTCACAATTCTGACAGAATATCTTGGCATTTTAATTTATATCTTGCAATTTTGATTTCATATCCCACAATTCTGAGTTTATATCTCACAATTCTCCCAAAATCTCGAGAAAAAAAGTCTGAATTGTAAGATATAAATTCAGAATCGCAAGAAAAATAGTCTGAATGTGAGTTCAAAAAGTTGCAATTCTCATTTTTATTTCTTGGCAGAAACAATTCTCACAATTCTGACTTTTTCTTGCAATTGTAAGTTTATATCTCACAATTTTGAAATATATCTTTCAATTCTGAGTTTTTAATCTCACAATTTTCACAGAATTGCAAAAAAAAAAAGGGGCTTACATGTGAGATATAAACTCTATAGAGAATTATAAAAAAGAATAATAGAAGAATTATAAAAATAATAAGATCATTTAAAAATATAATATAAGATAATTTTGCAAAAACCCACCCTCCTTTGTTACTGTTGCTATGTCCGACAAACAATGTGTTCTCATGTTCTCACGCAGTGAAAAATACGTCGCGGAGCAAAGAGGAAACTGACAACACACCGACAGACAAGACAGAGCAGGTTCCTTCTGGTATGAAGCAAAGTCTCAGCTTTAACGAAAAAAAAAAAAACTTTAATGAACATCAGAACATATTTTATTTCAACCGCGGAAAGACGTCAATATACAAAATTTTCAAGTTTAAGTCCACCTAAGTTAATCTGCTCTTCTGTTTGATTTGTTTGTTGGACAGAACGGTGGATTCGGCGTTATGATTGGTCAGATTGCCTGTTAATCAAGCTGTTTGTGAAGGGTCAATTCTGAGATTATTAAAAAGCTGCAATCGGACAGTTTTTTTTTTCTCACAGTTGGATGTTTATATCTCACATTTCATATTTTGTATCTTGCAATTGTGAGTTGACATCTCTTTTTTCAGAATTGCAAGAACTGAGAATTTTCAATTTTTATTTATTATCTGGCAGACACAATTCTTTACAATTCTCACAAAGTTTTTTCTTGCAATTGCAAGTTTATGTCTTCAGAAATCTGACTTTGTATCTTACAGTTTTCTCAGAATTTTGAAAAAAAAAAAAAAATCTGAACTGTGAGATATAAACTCAAAATGGTCTGAATATAAGATAAAAAAAAGTCCCATTTTTATTTATTTTTTTTATTTCTTGGTAGAAACCATTCTCACCATTCTAACTTTTTCTTGCAATTGTAAGTTTATATCTCACAATTCTGACAGTTTGCATCTTACAATTTTCTCAGAATTTTGAGAAAACTTGTGAGATATAAACTCAGAACTGCAAGAAAAATAGTCCTGCAATTACTATTTTTATTTTTTATCCCTTGGCAGAAACAATTCTGACAAAATATCTTGCAATTCTGATTTTATATCCCACAATTCTGGGTTTATATCTTGCAACTGAGTTTATATCTGAATTTTCTCAGAATCGTGAGGAAAAAAAAATCTGCATTGTAAGATATAAAATCAGAATTGCAACAAAAATAGTCTTGCAATTACCGTTTTTATTTTTTATCCATTGGCAGATACTGATATCTTGAAATTCCTCATTTATATCTTGCAATTTTGATTTTATATCCCACAATTCTGAGTTTATATCCTGCAACTGAGTTTATATCTCACAATTTTCTCAGAATCATGAGGAAGTATGAATTGCAAGAAAAATAGTCTGAATCTGAGAAAAAAGTTGCAATTCTCATTTTTATATATAAATTCTTACAATTCTGACTTTTTCTTGCAATTGTAAGTTTATATCACACAATTTTGACTTTATATCTTGCAATTCTGAGTTTTTATCTCGGTCTGACGTGAGATATAAACTCAAAATTATATGGAAAAAATCCAAATTGTGAGATAAAAAGTTGCAATTGCCACTGTTTTTTATTTCATGTTGGAAATAAGCCTCCATAAATTATAACTGGACAGCACTAAACACAAATGTAAATGGGGTCCAAAAATGTTTTGAGCAATGATTAAATTCAAAATATTCTGGTGTATTTTTGTTTTGTTTTCCAATACCTAAAAATCTTTATAACGAGACGAGCAACACTATAAAATATTAAAACTTGTTTTCACAGACTGTAAATGTATTTGTCTTTTTATCTCACTTGTTTTCTTTTTAAACCTGTTTATTCTTAAAGCAAGTATAAAAACTGCCAGAGCAGCAAGACAAAATACACTCATAAGACAGTCTATGAAAACAAGTATTTTCTACAGTGTTTTTGCACAAGAAAAATTCTTTCTACATATTTTAAAACAAATCCTACTAATTAAAATCATACTAAGAAATGCAGGTACTTAATTTTAAGTGAGCGTTCTGTCTGAAACAGCATGTATGAAGTGGGATAAAAAAAGTATATTTGTGAGAAATCCTGGGCCTTTGGACCACTGTGTGCTTTATAAACATGCACGTATTGAATAATGTATAGTTATGAAATCAGTGTCCCTCAAAATCACAGAAGATGCTTCAACAGATGTTAAAACCATAAAAGGGCCTATCTAACATTAACCAGTACAGCATTTCTGATATGTAGATTAATTTTCCATAATAAGCTTCCTCAAAGATCTGCAAACCTGCAAAACTCTTGGTGAATTCTCCATACGACTTTCCAAGGCCACAGCCGAAGAGACGAAGGTCCCATCAGTCTGTGCACAAAAAAACCCTGAACGTTAATGAAAGAAACAAAAACATTAAACTGTCTTAATGAGAAAAGCTAAATGATGGAAACGGCGCTTTAGAATAACACACTTTGAACACTTCACACGGCGGCGTCCACCATTAGTGTTCAGGAGAGGAGGACTGACAGCTCATTCCACTGGAAGCTATGCTTTAACAATGTCAGTGATTAATACAGAAAGCCCATTCTCTGAAATGGCTCTTTAAAGTCTCAATTTCCTCTATAATATAACTTACTGCCAAGGATCATTATGAGTCATTTCGGAGCCACTAGAAGCCGTTTGAAGTAAACATCATTAAGGAAAACATCTCCACAAGTCTGATTACAGTACATCCTTCGATTAAAAGAGGGAGCTAGAACTTGCTCTAAGTGGAGATTTAGTTATGGACGTAATTATGACAAGCACACAAATACACAGACGCAATAAAATAACTGCAATACACGAAAAATAAAGACATAATGGGATGGTGAATTAGATGGCTGTTGAAATAAAAAGGTCTGTTTTTTCCCCTGGAGGATGAAGAAAAACCCAAATATTTCTGCTTTTGGTTAATGGAAACCCATGATACACAAGTCAACAGCGGCAAACTCGTCGAAGCCACTTACAACAAACAAAGTGGTCAAACTTCAAAAAACGATGATGCAACTTTCACCTTTATCAATTCGTCATCTCACGTTTTTTGCACTGGATGAGGAGCAGGAAGGAAGTGTCTGTATCCTCCTCGAGCCTATGGATACCAGAAGGGATGTGATCTTGATCCGGCTTTATCCTTTGAGCTGGAGGGGGTGAGGCAGAACGTCCAAGCCAAAGTCCAAACTCCACAAATTGAGACAACCAGATGACATCTCTGATCCGTCCACGGGACGCCACGACTGAAGGGGATGTATGCGTGAACCTGCAAGCACGTAGAAGTTTGCTAGAGAGTCCAGACTTTCTTACAGCTAATGGCACGTTTTTAAAGGTCTGACTGGTTGGAAGGTCAAAATAGATTGGTTAGGAATGATTTGTTTTGAACAAAACCTCCTTTTGAACTGAACGATTCAAGTGAACTGATTCACAAAATGTTCATAATATGCTCGACTATTTGGAAGTGAACTGGATGACAATCTTCAATCCTAAGTCTCATTAAGAGTGACACCATAAAAGTGAGAAAATGCATATCAAATAAATATAACTAAAAACTAATTTATGAAACAATCAAGAACACTACAGTATGTGTAACACAGTATTTAACTACAATAAATAAATAAATAAATAAATACATACATAAATAATCACACATCTTAAATCCCACACAATGTCTGGGAACACTTTTTATTTGGCACTTTTTGTAAAATAAAATATAATAAAATAAAATAAAATAAAATAACTTTTTAAAAATTAAATATTTATGTGTTTGAATTGCTTTAAAAAACTCTGATTTATCTGGATAACAGTTTTAAAAAACTAATTAAAACTAATTTCCTTTTATGCCAAAAATCACTAGGATATTAAGTAAAGATCATGTTTTTAAGAAAATGCCAAAAAAAATGCAAAAAAAAAAAAAAAGCATAAATGTATATCAAAACTTAATTTTTGATTAGTAATATGCATTGCTATGAACTTCATTTGGACAACTTCAAAGGCGATTTTCTCAGTATTTTGATTTATGACATGTATTTTGTATTTTGACGTGTAAATTTCTTGAAATTGAGATTTATACATCATCTTAAAGCTAAATAAATAATGATGTATGGTTTGTTAGAAAAGGACAATATTTGGCTGAGATACAACTATTTGAAAATCTGGAATCTGAGGGTACAAAAAAATCAAAGTACTGAGAAAATCACCTTTAAAGTTGTCCAAATGAAGTTCATAGCAATGCATATTACTAATTAAAAATTAAGTTTTGATATATTTACAGTAGGAAATTTGCAAAATAGCTATTTATGTTAATATTATTATTATTATTATTATTATTATTATTATTATTATTATTATTATCATTATTATTATTATTAAGTTCATAGCAATGCATATTACTAACCAAAAATTAAGTTTTGATATATTTACGGTGAGAAATTTACAAAATATCTTCATGGAACATGATCTTTACATAATATCCTAATGATTTTTGGCATAAAAGGAAAATCGATAAAAATTTCACCCATCCAATGTATTTTTGGCTATTGCTACAATTATACCAGTGCAACAAAAAGACTGGTTTTGTGGTCCAGGGTCACATATTATCATCAATAAATCCAATTTGTTTCAACATTTAAACTAAATGAATATTGCGTGTTCCACAGCTAGACATATTTTAATGTTCATACATTTTAACCGAAATAATTGTTGTTTTCACAATGAACAGATTCATGCTTATTCTAATAAATTCAAATAAATTATTTTTGAAAATAGGATTATTTAAATAAAATCAAATAATTGCAAATAACTGCAAAGATATAAACAATTGCAAATATAATAAACTATGGCATGATTTTCTGAGTGCAGAAATCTGACCTGCTTTATTTAGGCATGACTGGCAAATACACATCACATTTTTATTAGGGCTGTCAAACGATTAATCGTGATTAACTGCATGCAAAATAAAAGTTTGTGTTTATGTGATATATGTGTATGTACTGTGCATATTATGTATATATATATAAACACACATGCATGTATATATTTAAGAAAAAAATATATATACACATATATATACACACACACAATTTGTTGAGTCAACTTAAAATAATTTGTTACCCTGCTGCCTGAAAATTTTAAGTTCAGTCAACTCAAATAAGTTTAGTCAACTTGAAATGTTAAGTTGTTCTAAGTGACAACTTAGATATTTGAGTTGACCTAACAAAAAAAATATTCAAATCAAATATCCAAGTTGTCACTTAGTACAACTTAACATTTCGAGTTGACTAAACTTTTTTTGAGTTGACTAAACTGCAGCCGGGTAACAACTTATTTTAAGTTGACTCAACAAATTGTTTTGATGTATGTATTTACATATACATATACATATACATATACATATACATAATTAATATACACAGTACACACATATATATTATGTAAACACAAACTTTTATTTTGCATGTGATTAATTGCGATTAATCATTTGGCAGCCCTAAATTTTATATATAATGCATCACAAGTTTATATGTTAGTGTTAAAACTGTTAAATGCATGGGAATTTTATATGCAATTCTTACATCTTAAATTCAGGCCCAAATATTTTTTTAAAAGCATTAAATTAAGTAAATTCACACTAATTGTCTTCTCAGTCTACATTCTTATGAGTGCATAATTCATTTTTAAACTAAAACATCACATCACAATCTCCATCACTATAGAAATCCAGCAGACACTGACTGAACCAAAGTCCGTGGGACATCTTCATGAGCATCTGGAGGACGCTGTCCACACGTGGGCTTTGAGCGTGTGTTTTTCTCTATGTACTGCATCCTGCACCTCTGTGTGTTGCACTACACGCTCCCTATGCGCTGGTTTCCAAGCAACCCATGTAACACAGGGAGCGTCGACCGTTGGCGTCTCTGAACTGTGTGGAAACTGTAGGATGCAGAGAAGGAGGAGATGATTAAGCTGACTGCGAAAACTCCAACTTGCAGCTGGCCGATGCACAGTGCATCCTTTACTTTTCATTGCACAGAGCAGTGCATTTGGTTAAAAACAAGCTAAACATTGCACATGGTGTGTTTTCATTCAACTGATTTTCCCAAGCCATCTCTTTAGACACAAGCAGACTGGAGCTGACAAGCCAGCACCGTGTCAATCACACCAGAGGATGTTCTCTCGGCTTGTTTTCTTCCTGCAATGATCCTCAGGGAGTTTGCACTAACCAGCATGGCCCTGGGCTTCCTTTCAGGGGCTGAGGGCCTGGAGTGCTGCTGCTGTTTTGCAACAGAGACCATACAAAACCATACAGAGCTGGACCGAATTACCAAGTCAACACTGAAGAGTGCTTCTGTTTGGAGTACGGCTCCAAATCTGGGATTCTGCCGCTCAATCCAATTAACTGCGGCGTGGCGAGCGCTAATTCAAAAACAAACGCAAAACAAGAGCAAACAAATACCAAACTGAGGGGAAAAGTTTAGATGTGCATGAACATTTCATTAAAACAATATTCTGTGGTTAAATGCAATAAAGCTCAATGAGCAGCAGCTGTTGATCATGAAAAATTATTTAAACTCAATTAGCATTAATGAATGTTAAAGCTGCAACTGCTGTTTCAAACACTGCAGAAATAAACTAAAATACAGAGTCTTGAATACTGGAAAAAAAGATCAAAATTAAGTGAATTTATGCTTGAAACATGAAAAAGGAAGAACAGAAAAATAAGTTTATTTTTCCCAGATATTTTTATTTTTCTCTCTTTTTTTTTTTTTTGTTTTAAGCATAAACTCATTTAATTTTGTAAAGTTTTTCAGTAAACAAGACTTATAATATCTTGCTTAAAACAAGAAAAGGGCAAAACAGTCCTGTTTTCCTTAGAGTTAAGTTTATTTTTCTATATTTATTTATTATATTTTATTTTATTGTCTTAAGCATAAACCTGCTACATTTTGATATATTTGACAGTAAACAGTGCTTAATATCTCATCAAAATTAAACAAGATGCTTAAAACAAGAAGAAAGGAAAACAGAAGTTTATTTTCTTAGATATTTTCTCTTGTTTCAAGCATCAACTAACTTAATTTTTATTTTTTATTTTTCCTTCAGAAAACAAAATGTCTTAAGTTATTTTACTTCTTAAGAAAGTGTATCTTGATTTTTAGATTATTTAAAAAGATAATTTAATGGATTGAGTTTATTCATTATTTTATTTTATTTTATTTTATTCGGCATAATCCTGCTTAATTTTGAGAAATTTTACAGTAAACAATGCCTAATATCTTAACAAAATTAAGTGAACTTATGCATGAGGAGGGGAAAACAGAAGTTTATTTTTCTTAGATATTTTCTCGTTTCAAGCCTCAACCAACTTAATTTTAATGATTTTTAAAATAACAATGATTAAGTTATTTTACTTCTTAAGAAAGTGTAACTTGATTTTTAGATGTTTTTTTTTTAAAAGATATATTAATGGATCAATTTTTTTTATTAATTAATTAATTAATTCATTCATTCATTCATTAATTCATTCATTATTTTTATTTTATTGCCTTAAGCACAAACCTGCTTAATTTTCATAAACTGTACAGTAAACAGGGCTTAATATTTTATCAAAATTAAGTTTATGCTTAAAACATGAGGAGGGAAAAACAGAAGGTTTTTTTTCTTAGATATTTTCTCTTGTTTCAAGCATCAACTAACTTAATTTTTATGATTTTTTTTTTCCCTTCAGAAAATATAACTTAATGTCTTAAGTTATTTTACTTCTTAAGAAAGTATGACTTGATTCTTAGTTTTTTTTTTTAAAGATATTTTAATGGATTTATTTATTTATTTATTTATTCATTCATTATTTTATTTTATTTTATTTTATTTAGCATAAACCTGCTTAATTTTGATCAATTTTACAGTAAACAGGGCCCAATATTTTATCAAAATTGAGTTTATGCTTAAAACATAACAAGAGGAAAACAAAAGTTTATTTTTCTTAGATATTTTCTCTTGTTTCAAGCATCAACTAACTTAATTTTTATGATTTTTTTCCTTCAGAAAACAAAAACAAATCTTTTAAACTATTGTACTTAACTTGATTTTTAGATTTTTTTTTATTTATTTTATTTTTTAAAGATATTTTAATGGATTGATTTTGTTATTCATTCATTCATTATTTTATTTTATTTTATTTTATTTCAGTTAAGTCATTGCATGTGTTTGTGTGGGACTCATTTGATTTTGACAACTATCCATAAAGCACTGTTTACGCGAAACAAATGACATCAATAACACAAACATTCATCCACTAATTAGCACAAATAAATGTGCAACTGCAGTATTTAGATTTGGTAAAAACATTTGATAACTATTTAAAAAAGCACTGTTTATATGAAATAAATTATGCCAATAACTCATAAAAGTTCATCTAACTTCATCTACTAATTAGCACAAATGAATGTCCAACCACTACACTGTTTTAAAGTGATTGCATGCTCATATGAAACTGATTTGATATACTTTACCTCAATAACACTTAAAAAAAATGTATTATATGATATAGCAAAAATAATTCTATAGGCTCTGGTTAAGTCCTGTAAGTGTGTTATTGAGGGACGTGCGAATCAGCAGCACGTCTCAGATGCCGTTGACAAAACTGAAGTATTTAACCCAGAATATTGCTTTAAAGCAGAGATCAGCCCCCTTAAACAGTCATGTTACGACATTGGCTGCAACGGCAAGCTAAATCTCAGCAGACAGAGCAACACTCGGAGCTAATTAACCCATTAGACTCAAACATGTTTCCCAACATGCACTTGAGATCAGTTCCTATCAGAGTTTGCCAGCGGAGAGGCCCTTTGAAACGGAGCCTCTCAACTCTTCTGAAGAGCGTCCCAGACGGTTCCTTTGGTATTTTCTAATAAAAAACAGCAACGTTTCCTCCGCATAAACGTCCGTTTGTAAACCACCGGGTTCCCACTTCTTCCTGGTGGTCATTTAAATGAGAGGGTGACCTAAAAAAGAGCCGGCGTGACTCACGAAGACGTGGGAGAGGAAAGCATGACTAAGATGACTGAACAATATCAACCACAGATGAAAGTGTCTCGGCTTTTTATTTGTTACCTAAAGCAGACTCCAGCCTGGAACGGACCCCAGCAAACACCTCCGGAGTGAAAAGTCACAAACCACGCAACAGATCTGAGCTTTAAGAGCTGTACTTAATTGCACTAAAATGACAGAATGTGAGAAATAAGACAACAGAAATGCAATAAAAATAAGGCTATGTTCAGCCAAAAATCTTTAACTCACCCTCATGTTGGTCCAAAGCATTTTTGAAGGATGTTCATGCTGTGCTTTTCCATGCAATAAAAGCCTGGACTGATCAAGGGCTGACAAGCTGCTAAAATGACAAAAATTAATAGAAAAAGGTCTGAATATGATAATAGCACATACAATTTGAAAGTCACAGTGGAGTGCAAGAGATTCGGCAAACAAAAACTTACATTTCAGGCTTCTTCCTCCCAAAAACACAAACAACAACAAAAATATTATGACTTCAGAAGACTTAGAATATAGCACATACACTTTAAAAATTATTTTTAAGATAATTGGAGATTTACTACTATTACTATTTCAGTCTTTCTACTCTAAAATGACGTTAAATTCAACATGTTGTCTTTTTTGTGAAATTTAGTAGGGGAAATTACACCATTTCTTTCAGTGTTATCATATGGACTACTTGTATGGATTTGTTTTGTCGTTTTGGAGCTCATTAGACTATAGTCATTCTGCACAAATGAACAAATAAACAAACAAACAAGTAAATAAATAAATAAAAGCTTTCTTACTGTGTATTTTACTCTTAGTATTTTCTTATCATTTTTCTTTCTGACTTTCTGTTACAAAAAAAAAAAAATAAAAAATACTGTATGTTAAACCAATAAGCATTTATAAGAAGCAAAATTACTAGTGGATATTACACCATTTTTTCAGTGTTGTCAAATGAACTACTTTTATGGGTTTTTTTTGGAGCTCATTAGACATTAGTCATTCTGCACAAACAAGCAAACAAACAAACAAAAAAAACAAGTAAATTAGTAAATAAATAAAAACTTTCTTACTATATACTTTTACTCTTAGTACTTTCTTAGCATTCTTATTTGAGTTTCTGTTACCAAAAAAAAAAAAAAAAATTCTAAAAAAAAAAAATTCTCCAAAAAATATTTAAATATTGTATCTTAAACCAACAAGCATTTATGAAAAGCAAAGCGATAAGTTGACTTAACTTAAAAAATTGAGGAAACCTGTTGACTTAAAATTATTAAGTAAATAATAATAATAAAAAAGTTAAGTGATTTTTTAAAATTATTATTATTATTATTATTTACTTTAATTTTAGGGCAACAGCTTCCTCAGTTTTTTTTAAGTTAAGTCAACATATCACTTTTTACAGTGATAGTGGAAATTACACAATCTTTTCAGTGTTGTCACATTAAATACTTTGATGGATTATTTTTTTTTTTGTCATTTTGGAGCTCATTAGACTATAGTCATTCTGCACAAACAAGCAAGCAAACAAACAAACAAGTAAATAAGTAAATAAATAAAAACTTTCTTACTATATACTTTTGCTCTTAGTATTTTCTTAGCATTTGTTTTTGAGTTTCTGTTACCAATATTTAAAAAAAAAAAATTAAATATTGTATCTTAAATCAATAAGCATCTATGAAAAGCAAAGCGATAAGTTGACTTAACTTAAAAAATTTAGGAAACCTGTTGCCTTAAAATTAATAAGTACATAATAATAATAAAAAAGTTAAGTGATTTTATTATTATTATTATTATTATTATTATTATTTACTTTAATTTTATGGCAATGGGTTTCCTCTATTTTTTAAGTTAAGTTAACGTATCACTATTTACAGTAATAGTGGAAATTACAGCATTTTTTCAATGTTGTCACATTAAATACTTTTATGGATTTTTTTTTGTCATTTTGGAGCTCATTAGACTATAGTCATTCTGCACAAACAAACAAATAAATAAACAAATAAAAGCTTTCTTACTATATACTTTTATTCTTAGTATTTTCTTAATAACTTTCTGTCACAAAAAAAAAAAAAATCAAAAAAATGATTGAAATACTGTTTCATAAACAGTATTCTAAAATAAAATAAAATAAAATAAATAATCAAACATTATGCAAATTGTTGCTTAAAATAAAAATCTTGTTTTCCCTTTGAATTAAGTTGACTTTTCTTGCTATTTTTCTTGTTTTAAAGCATAAGCCCACTTAACTTTGATACATTTTTCAGAGAACAAGCCTTAAGGGCTTATCTTCAGTCATTTTACTTCTTACATAAATGTATGTAGATTTAAGAATCCTTAGATATTTGTATTGGAAAACAAGACCAAAGTACACAGTTTTGTGTTCCATATAATAAATGAGGTCTAGGAATAAAATACAGTTAAGCACATGGTAAACACTGGTTTTTGGGTGAACTACTCCTTTAAGAGGCATGCACGGCCCTTTTTCTGGAGATGCTCTAAAGATCCTGACGGTAGTTTTGTTTGTAAGACTATTCAGGTCAGTCTTGCCACGGGCGCCCCCCTTGGGCCTCACTAAACCGTGCTACATCAGGTGGCTCGGTGCAGGGTTTTTTTTGGAGGTACCTGGACTGAACATGCCAGTTTCTATAAATGTTTGCAAGAGAAAAAAACCTGACAGGTAAAAAGGGCTTTTGATGGGATAAGGAGGACAGTGAGAAAGGGAGGCAGGCGTGCGTATGTGAACTGTGGTGCCAGGCCCCTGGTCACAATCACACAGATTTGCATTCCACTCTAACAGGATATTGCCCAAAGTCCCCCTGAGGAGCTTAGCCGTCGTGTTGGACCTTAACTCCCAGTGTGCACTACATCGCTCACACACACATGCTCACACAAATAGACACTTTTTCTCTCTCTCCCTCCCTTTTCTTTCTCTCACAGCTTAATCCCCTCTGTCTCCTTTCTTTCTTTTAGCTCTTTCAGTTTAACTCTCACACTCTTCATCATCTCAGCTGCTCAGCCCTCCACTCGTCTTCTCATGGTCCCCTCAAACATTTAATTAGCTTACTGGTGTACATCCCTTCTCTTACAGTTCATTTTAAACCAGACACAAACAGAAAAGTTTAATATAAGTTTTTAGAAGTGATATATATGAACATATAAGAGTTTTGACATGCACATTCTCAGAAAAAAAAAAGGTACAAAAGTTGTCACTGGTGTGGTACAGTTACTAAAGATAGTATTTACGTCATATGTATAATTTAGGTGGTAATACGCACCCTCTAAGGTACAAAGGTGTACCTTTTGAAAAGATAGGCTACCACCCTAGTGATCTTTTTCTTGTAGGAAGTTAAATATGCAAGTGTAAAATATTGTTTGTTTATATGTTTTAAGTGGTAATTTTAGAACCTGTGTTATGAAAAATACCATGCATGTTATATAATGCTATTGCTGTCAACTAAACTTGCACTTCCTAAAGGAAACAGCAGAGCTATTAAAGGAGAAGTCCACTTCCAAAACAAAGATTCACATACAATGTACTCACCCCCTTGTCATCCAAGTTGTTCATGTCTTTCTTTCTTCGGTCGTAAAGAAATTATGTTTTTTTGAGGAAAATATTTCAGCATTTTTCTCCATATAATGGACTGATATGGTGCCCTGATTTCGGCTTCAAATGATCCCAAATGCGGTTGTAAACAATCCCAGCTGAGGAAGAAAGGTCTTATCTAGCGAAGCAATTGGTTGTTTTAATTAAAAAAATACAATTTAAATACTTTTAATCTCAAACACTCGTCTTGCCTTACTCTCCCTGAGCTCTGTGCATTCTGGCTCTAGACAAACTCCAATCGTATTTTCTCCCTCAACTTCAAAAATCATTTCAAGAAGTACTGACCCAGTCTTTGCAAAGTAAACAATTTTTTTTTTTTTTTCAAAAATTTGAATTAAACAATAAATTAAATTTAACTAATACGATACAATCAGAAAGAATACGTTACCAGTCAAATGAAATCAGCAACAATTCACCTTTGCACGGCACTGAAGAGCACAAATGTGGTATTAATATATATTAATATTAATATTTACAGATTTTTTAGACAAGATTCAGAGGTGGCATTAATGCATTTCATAATAACAGTGTCATGAGATTAAAATATAAGATTTAATATAAAGTTTTGAATATAGAAATATTAAACAATTTAAATGATTCAATTTATATTTTAAAAATGAAACTAAAATTGCCAGTAGGTGGCATCAAGTCAAAGTCTTTGTGACTGAATCATTCATTCAATCGATTCAAAACCGTAGATTCATTCATAAACAAAACTATTTTTGTTGACGAAATATAGCACAATAAGACAACAGTGTTCCTAAAATGTAAGTCACTTAATATTATTTTTTGTATAAAATCAAAAATGTATAAAACTGTTGTATAAATTCAATTTCACTTTTGCACACCTTCCTTTAGGTTATAATCATTAAAAACTGTCACTTGTCTTAGTTCACCGCAATCTCACAAACTTGCACTTTAATTAATGAAGCTCTCTACACTGCACACTGAATTTATTATTTACATTGTCTCTGTAATTAGTTTGTTATAATGAATTACAAAAACTGCAGTCTGCTTTCACAATCTTTGCTGTGAGGAGCAGGACATGCACCGATAGAGAAGCATTTCTATTAGCTGCAATCTGCCTATATAATGTATCTATATAATCTATATAATGGTAAAACAAGATGGTAGGCTACTGCACAGCGAAACATAGACAAATATTCTGCTACGTTTTTAGTCTACATTGCAGTAAACTTTTACGTGCAGAACTGGGATCGCTTTCGTAGTCATTTGTATGGTTAAGATAGAGAAATCACTTCTCTTCCCAATTCCAGCCCTGGATATAGGACGATTTTGAAATTGAGGGAGTTTGTCGACATACCCTAACTGTCATGAACCGGAACAAAAACAAACAGTCCAGGCAGAGTAAGACAAGACGAGCGTTTGACAAGAAAAAGTGTATAAATTATATCATTTTTATGAAAATAACCGATTGTTTCACTAGATAAGACCCTTCTTTCTCGGCTGGGATAGTTTACAACCGCATTTGGGATCGTTTGAAGCCGCATTTAAACTGCATTTTGGAATTTCAAAATCGGGGCACCATATCAGTCCATTATATGGAGAAAAATGCGGAAATGTTTTCCCTCAAAAAACATAATTTCTGAAGAAAGAAAGACATTAACATCTTGGATGACAAGGGGGTGAGTACATTATATGTGAATCTTTGTTTTGGAAGTGGACTTCTCCTTTAAGGCAGCAAATTAAAGGCACACTAGGCTTTGAGAAAGTTATGAATGGGCTATGATGGCATGCACTTTTTGTTTTTTAATCAGTCAACAATCCAAATAATAGTATTAAATACAAAACGTTAAAGTATACCATTGTTTATTCAAAGTTCACCTACTGTGTTTGCATGCATATGAATACAACACCTGCTGTGAGTGCACCTGTAGATTTAGGTAAGCCTAAGAAAGCCTATTTCCTTTGAAGTACTGCTGGAAAAACTACATGTTGACAGTTCTTGTAACTTTTTTCTGAGAGTGTAGGAAGTAAAGTATGCAACTGCAAAAATACTGTTTGTTTAAAATTCTTCACGTAGTCTTGAGTAAGTTTATAACCTGCAATGCTACACTTGCTAGCTACTAAATTTGCATTTCCTAAAGGAAACAGCAGTTCTTGCAAGGCAGCAAAATAATTGTGCAAGTGTAGTAATATTAGGCTTTGAAAACGTTAAATTTCATTTTGCACACCAAATATGGGATATGATGGCATGCACTTTTCATTTTTAATCAATCAATAATGGACCAGTATTAATTCTGAAATGTTAAAATATACCACTGTTTAGTCAAAGTTCACCTACTGTGTTTGCGTGCATATGAATGCAACACCCGTTGTGAGTGCACCTATAGATTTAGGTATACTTAGGGAAACAACACCAATTTCTAAAGAAAGTATTGCTGGAAAAACTAAATGTTGACAGTTTTTGTACCTTTTTTCTGATAGTGTAAGAAGTTAAATATGCAATGCCAAAAAATATTGTTTGTTTATATTCTTCAAGTAGTCTCAGGTAAGTTTATGAAAAATATCATGCATGCTATAATTCTATACTTGCTATCAGCTAAATTTGCATTTCCTGAAGAAACAGCAGTTCTTGCAAGGCAGCAAAATAAACATGCAAGTGCAGTAATATTAGGCTTTGAAAATGTAATAAATTTTATTTTGCACATCAAATATGGGAAATGATAGCATGCACTTTTTTAATCAATTAATAATGCATCCAAATACCAGTATTAATTTTGAAACATTAAAATACACCATTGTTTAGTCAAAGTTCACCTACTGTGTTTCTAATAAAGTATTGCTGGAAAAACTAAAAGTTGACCGTTTTTGTACTTTTTTTTCGGAGAGTGTATGAAGTTAAATATGCGATTGAAAAAATATTGTTTGTTTATATTCTTCAAGTAGTCTCAGGTAAGTTTATAACCTGCATTATGAAAAATACCATGCATGCTATATAATTCTATACTTGCTATCAACTAAATTTGCATTTCCTAAAGGAAACAGCTGTTCTTGCAAGGAAGCAAAATAATTGTGCAAGTGTAGTAAAATTAGACTTTAAAAAAAAAAGAAGTTAAATTTCATTTTGCACCTCAAATATGGTATATGGGATATGATGGCATGCACTTTTTTGTTTTTAAGCAGTCAATAATGCATCCAAATACCAGTATTAATTCTGAAACGTTAAAATATACCATTGTTTAGTTCAACTACTGTGTTTGCATGCATATGAATGCAACACCCGCTGTGAGCGGACCTATAGATTTAGGTAAGGTTAGGAAAACAAGACCTATTTCCAATGAAGTAATGCTGAAAAAACTAAATACTGACCATTTTGGTACATTTTTTTTTCTGAGAGAGTAAGTTAAATATGTGATTGAAATAAATGTTTGTTTATATTCCTCACATAGTCTTGAGTAAGTTTATAACCTGCATTATGAAAAAAATTGCATGCATGCTATATAATGCTACACTTGCTATCAACTCAGTTCGCATTTCTTGAAGGAAACAGCAGTGCTTGCAAAATAAGGTGTGGTAACACTAGGTATTGAGCATGCACAACAAATTTGGGATATGGGATATGATGGCATGCACTTTTGTTTAAAATCAATCAATAATGCATCCAAATACCAGTATACTATCGTTTAGTCAAAGTTCACCTACTGTGTTTGCATGCATATGAATGCAACACCCGCTGTGAGCGCACCTATAGATTTAGGTAAGCTTAGGAAAACAAGACCAATCACAATTCAGCATGCAAACTGACATAAAATAAAGAATAGTCTGAGTGATTTTGCAAATATTATAATGATGATGTCACTACCAATTTAACATTCTCATTGCAGAATCTATGGGAAGTCTATGGGACATTTCCAAAGTTTAACGTTTTGAAAATTAAGCACAAAGATTACCAAAAGCAGATCACACATACTAAAATGAGATCTGCATGTTAAGAAGTTCAGGCTGAATGAATTGGGTTTAGAACCTAAGCAAGCATTTCTAATGCTTGATGAGTATCAATACTGCGGTACCTTGCATGACACATTCTATGAAGAGAATTTACAGAAAATATTGTTTTACATTCTCAATTATTGTCTAGTTTAACTAATATTAAAAGTTTACCCATAGCTATTAAGTTATTAAAAACTGTTGCATTAAGGCATGCAACCAAAGTGAATAGAGTAAACATGAAACTAATAAATATTGTTTTATTTCCTTAGTTGATTATATTAAGAATTCCAAACACTTTGCATATGCATAAGCAAATGATGCATTATCTAATTACTAATGCACCAACTTGCAAGTCCAATAAAACAAACCCTTAAAAGTGCATTTTGTTTGTTTTTATTTCACTTGTCTAAAACAACATGTTTTGAAAAGCCAAATAGCTCTTAAACTCAAAACTCAAAACAATGTTTTTGCCTGTAGTGTCTTGCCTTAAGTAAACATTCGGTTTTTATCAGACCCACTAAGGGCATTAAAAATGGAGAAACAATACACATGCCATAAAGGCCACATTCAGCCTTCCGTCATGAAGGAAATGTGATTCAGAGGCTGCAGTCAATGTTTTTACGAGTTTTAATTCTACGTATATACCGCCTCCCCTGCCACAAACCAGCCCCCACGCAGCTAGTTGAG
>VONZ01003197.1:0-26701 GCA_012976165.1 Labeo catla
TTTTTTTGCATCTATCACAGCATCAAGTTCATGTTGTGGGTGTCTGCAACCCTCTTTATTTCTTACAGTGTGAGAATTCACAAAATGCCTTTTGTGGAAAAGTGGAAAGTGATAGTTGCTCGTGCAGCACGGAGGATGTTAGTGGGAGGTACTCACGCTGGCCCCAGCGTCCAGTGCGTGGGTTCAGGTAGTTAGGGTAAAGCCCATTGGGTCTGTCCATCTTAGCCAGCAGCTTCCGTATGTGCATCACCTAAACCAGAACACAAAAAGTTCACAACAGGACACAAAGGGCCGAACATAGTTACACAACACTCATACACCCAAGCGTACCTTCTGATAGTAAGCAGGGTTTCCAGTCAGATATGTCAGATGCACAAACTCCATGTGCAGCGTCCCGAACTCAGCCAGAATACTGCTTCCAGCTGACGCCCAGCCCCAGTTACGGCCCACTCCACTGAAAGAGACAGAAGGAAACACCCATGACATTTACGTACAGTATGCTTCTTCCTAGCCTTAAGCAAACATCGACCTTTATACGTTTGCAGCATGTAGACAATGAAGAATTACAGCAAGCTCATTTAAGTCAAACTGCTTAAACGGATTCACTGCCGCTCATCATTCCTCCGTCAAGTCCAATATCCTGTGCTCTACTTGTACGTCTCATTTCCATTCCGAATGTATCCACAGCTTTCACTTAGAGTGTGCATGTAGCCTCTGAAAGGCTGCTCTACATGAATAGGGATTAATAAAACACAGCGTCGTTCTTTCCCTCAGGATTAAAGACACCCAAAATGCGGTGGTCTCGTCTGTTCCCGAGCAATTTCTTCTAAACACCCAATTAATTCACAAAAGCCGTGTCAGGCTGGATTTGACCCTCCTCTCTCCTTAAACACAAAAAACCCTTAATGTACATTCACAATGCGCTCTGCAGATTAATTGTGTAATTTTCATTTCATTCTAATGAAATTATGTGGAAAGTCGAGTTAAACAGGAAGAAAGCCACAGGGACTTTCACAGACGCACAACGTCTAACAGCCTTCTATTATGTGGCAGCCCCCATAAGGACAATGAGTGGAGGACAGACAGCATGGGAAAAAGAGAGCACAAAAAAAGAGAGCAGGTGTGTATGGAACATACCTCTTCAAATTGACCATGGCCCAAGGGATGCCTGTTGGGGTGTTGAAGGCAGGAAGCAGCTTATCTGCCAGCTGGACAGCCTTTACCTTAAAAACCTAGAAGAGACAGAGACATACAGAGAAGAGAAATAAATTATGAACCAAAAGGGAGACAAAGCAAAGCACACAGGTGGACAAAGAATCAAATCAGCTCTAGGAAAGAAAAAAAAAAAAAATTCACCCCTGTGTGGGTGAATCACACATATGTGTGTCAGGGGCTTTTTTGTTACTTAGATTCAGTGTGAAAAAACACAATTATTCTTACACAGTTATATAATGAAAATATAGCCTATTCAGAACCAGTAAGATTTATTTTTCTTCAAAAATCTGCAATAGCATATTCAGACTTTGTGAAATTCCAGTTATTCTTAAAGATGATTACCATTCCTGTAAACATTTTCTGCAAAGTTTAAGTAGACAAATACTACAGTGATACTTACATACATATTAACAAAATTATCAAATTAATTCAATGAAATACATGTAATTTCCATCATTTAATATAGCACCAAATCAGCATATTAGAATGATTTCTGAAGGATCATGTGACACTGAAGACTGGAGTAATGATGCTGAAAATTCAGCTTTGCAATCACAGGAATAAAATTAATTTTAAAATATATTAAACTATAAAAAAATAATTTAAAATTGTAATGATATTTCATAATATCACTGTTTTACTGTATTTATAATCACATAAATTATCACATAATGACAATTTCTTTTAATTCTTCTATTCAAACTTTTTGTTAAGTAACTTTCAAAATTTTGTCTTGAGCCACAGACAGGGAAACTCCATCACAAGACTCAAACAGAAATGACACAGAAGTCATTTTTATTAAATTTCTCTTCTTTTGATACAGTTGAGGTCAAAAGTTTACATCCCCCTTTTTAGAATCTGCAAAATGTTAATTATTAATAAGAGGGATCATACAAAATGCATGTTATTGTTTATTTAGCACTGACCTGAATAAGACATTTCACATGAAAGATGTTTGCATATGGTCCACAACAGAAAATAATAGTTAAATTTATAAAAATGACCCCGTTCAAAAGTTGAATTCTTCCGCTTGATTGTTGTTACTTGAATGATCCACAGCTGGTTTTTTTTCTTTTTTCTTTTTTTAGTGATAGTTGCTCATGAATCCCTTGTTTGTCCTGAACAGTTAAACTGCCTGCTGTTCTTTATAAAAATCCTTTAGGTCCCACTGATTCTTTGGTTTTCAGCTTTTTTGTGTATTTGAACCCTTTCTAACCATGAATGTATGATTTTGATTTTTTCACACTGAGGACAACTAAGGGACTCATTTGCAACTTTTACAGGAGGTTCAAACGCTCACTGATGCTCCAAGAGGAAAAACTATGCATTAAAGCTTTTGAACAGAATGAAGATGTGTACATTTTTTCTTATTTTACCCAAATATTTCATATTTGTTTCATTTAGTACACTTCAGAGGCTACAGAAAATACGTACGTACATATGTTTCCCAGAAAACAAAATAAGTTAAATTTACCCTCATCTTCAAATTTAAAAAGTTGGATTTTTCTGAAGAACAGCAGGCAATTTAACTGTTCAGGACATGAACAACTATCACTATACAAACAAACAAACAAACAAACAAACACAGCTGTGGATCATACAGGTAACAACACAGTATTAAGAATCAAGTGTATGTAAAATATTTTCTCTTGTAGACTATATGTAAACGTCTTATGTGAAACATCTTATTCAGGTCAGTACTTATAAACAATAACAAGCATTTTATGTAATCCCTCTTATTTTGGTAAAATAATTAACATTTTGCAGATTCTGAATAGGGTTTGTAAACTTTTGACCTCAACTGTATAGCATGAGGTGAAAATGTTCAGTTCAGCTTTAGCATAATCAATGGCACAGTTTAACTCCACGTGGCTCAACTTACCCCTTACTGGGGGCAAGTTTTTTGGAAAGCCATATTTTGAAAGCACTTCAATTTACATCCAAAGTGATTATTGCCAATGATATACCACATTCTGAAATGCATGTACATTTTAAGTTGGATCCATTACTGTCATGGGCTCACTTTAAACACACCATAAGTAAAAACTGAAGTAAAAACACCCCGCTCTCCTCTATATATAAATAAAAAATAAATGAATAAATCTGCAAATTTAAAAAGTTTTTGATTATGTATTTCAAACTGACAGAATGCAATACAATAAATAAATAACCAAATGGTTGTAAAACAGGCTTTTTTTTTTTCCTCAAAACAATATTCTCTTTTGTATTTTGAGGTGAAAGATGACCCAGACTTGGTCTTGCTGATGGGTTTTGTGAGATTCACCTCTGCAGCCCGACCAACGCTACAGACTCGGACTGAAGGGATAAAATCTGTCCACAACTCAGCAGAGGGGAACTGACACACACACACAAACACACACACACACACACACACACACACACACACAGAGAGAGAGAGCACACATTTGAGACAGAATAAATACCTAATGAGCAACACAATCTGAAATGTTTACTCTACTAACTGTCAGGAAGAGATGATGCACTAGGGTTGAAGTTTCCATTCCTCAACATGAAGTTCACAATTTTGAGCTGAGATAACCTTTTTCAGACAGCTGTAGTTTAACAACTAATACCGTTGCTGAAGATGGATGACATTCAAACTCAATGATGTGGCCTATCATTGACACAATAAGGAATGAATATCCATTCTTGTCAATAGGGTGGATGACAAGTTATATAATTGAGTTTTATATATATATATATATATATATATATACACACACACACACACACACACACACACACACACACATATATACAATCAATATACAATCAATATTTTATTTTTCTCCACAACAGTACTGTGTCATCATTTGGGCGAGAGACTGTCTGACTACAACTCTTGCCATCCCACCAAGTGCTTTTGAGCAAATATGGCTTGAAAATATCTAGTGCTGATGACTCACAGCCAGACTCCTCTAAGCAGGGTAAGATCTGTTGCTCATGTCAGAGCGGGAGCTGTACGGTTGATCGTGTTTTTAGGGCCGAAGATAGAATGAAGCCATAGCAGGAAAAAGGCCTCTGTTCTTAGACAAACCCAGCTGCTCGAACTGCTGAGAGTTTATATTTCTAGCCCACGTCTCACAGATGTTTACGTGAGTCCTATCAAAATGCACTGTAATTCACTAAAATAAATGTGAGGATGTGCACAGCTTTGAGATATTTCTGACACACACATATATACACACACACACACACACACACACACACACACACACACACAGAAATAGTTGTTTACAAAAGGTCCAGCATTAAGTAAACATGCTAAATAAAACCATGGTTGGGAAAAAAGGCTGAAGACAATGGGGAAAAAAATAAAAGAGGACACTTATTTAAAAACAAGATTTTAATTGTTTTTAAAACACTTTTAAAACACTTTTTATATTGTGCATCAAAGATGAAATTTATTTTAGCTGTAATATATTTATTTAAAATGCATTATAAACAGAAATATGTTATACACTACCAGTCAAAAGCTTTTTTTATGTTTTTAAAGAAGTCTCTTCTGCTCACCAAGCCTGCATTTATTTGATCCAAAATACAGCAAAAGCAGTAATATTGTGAAATGTTTTTACTATTTAAAATAACTGCTTTCTATTGAAATATATTTTAAAATATAATTTATTCTTGTGATCAAAGCTAAATTTTCAGCATCATTACTCCAGTCTTCAGTGTCACACGATCCTTTAGAAATCACTCTAATATGCTGATTTGCTGTTCAAGAAACATTTATTTTTAATAATAATAATAATAATAATAATAATAATAATATTTAAAACATTTGAGTACATTTTTTTTTAGGATTCTTTGATGAATAAAGAGATTTAAAGATCAGCATTTATGTGTAATAAGTTTTTGTAACATTATTCACCATACCATTCAAAAGCTTGGAGTCTGTATATTTTTTTTAACAAAATTCTATTCTACTGTTTTCAACATAACAATAATAATAATAATAATAATAATAATAATAATAATAATAAATGTTTTTTTAAACAGCAAATCAGAATATAAGAATGATTTCTAAAGGATCATGTGACTGGAGTAACAATACTAATTCAGCTTTGAAATCACAGGAATAAATTACATTTTAAAATATATTCAAAAA
Organism: Labeo catla; assembly: GCA_012976165.1. Taxonomy (NCBI): domain Eukaryota; kingdom Metazoa; phylum Chordata; class Actinopteri; order Cypriniformes; family Cyprinidae; genus Labeo; species Labeo catla. The sequence continues at coordinate 5,345 of VONZ01003197.1, forward strand.
GAAAACAGTTATTTACATAGTAAAAATATTTTACATTTCTTCTGTTTTTCTTACTGTTCACAAACTTTTGACTGGCAGTGTATGATGACATTTTTTGTATTATTTGAATGCATTTTAAACTTAATTTATTCCTGTAACAGCAAAGCTGAATTTTAGAAATCATTGTTTTTATTTAGAAATATTTGTCATCATCAATGTTGAAAACAGTTGTGCTGCTTAATATTTTTCAGGATCTTTGATGAATAGGAAGTTCAAAAGAACAGCATTTATTTGACATGGAGATCTTTTGTAATATTATACATTTCCTTACCGTTTAATCAATTTAAAGTTTTCTTGCTAAACAAATGTATTACATTTCTTTTAATAAAAAACAATATGCATACATACAGTTAACTAATTTTATGTAGTATCCGTCTAGAAAGAGAATTTTTTTAAATAGTTATCTGATTGTAACAGACTATTGTGGTGCAAACTGTCACACAGATGATAGAAAAAACTGTAGGAGAACCAAAAATAAGGGCGAAAGAGTACAGATATGGTGCGAAAAGTGAGACACGGGCAGAGAGAAAAGACAGAAAGAGAAGCCTAATTTAGACTGAACGAGTGCTTCTCTCAGGATTACTAGTTGGAGCGGCGTGTGTTTGTGAGCGAGTGTGTGTGTAATTCCCAGAATGCAGATTTCGACGCTGAAGCCTAATCTGGTCGATGCGGATCATAAGCGCCAGAGATGATCCTGTTATTACACATATGAGGATATGACCACGGACATTCCCCACGATACAGCTTCTGCTCTCTGTTCATAAACACACACACATACACTATGGCACCCTCAGCCTGAGATGTTCCTTAAACTCCTAATGGAAGCATGTAAAGAGATTATGGGGAACACATTGGAAATGGAGGGAATGAGTGTTTGTACAGAGGGTTTCCACAGGGGTTCAGGGTTAAAGCTGGATTTCTGCCCTCTCTCCTGCTCTCTGGGTCTTGGTATGTTTGTGCATCTGCAGCCTTTTATGACAAACCTTCTGCCTGGTGTTTATTCTGTTCGTCGCCATGGCAGCACAATCGGGAGCTGCCAATCAAGGCAGACACAAACACAGCCGATCCGACGCAAGCGCAGCCAATCAGATCACGGCATCAGAGACATCGTCTAATGAAGAAATTAGGCTGTCGTCTGTGAGAATGTTTATGCGCATTTAGTAAAATGCTTCTCATCTCCTCAAAGCAAATAGGGACGGTCGGTGCATTTCTACATTTACATTTCAAACACATTTTCTGCCTTTATTTAAAACGATTCCTCCAGGTTTATAAATAAACTGCACGGCTTCAGCAGAGACAATGTAAGAGATACATAGCTTAGAGTCGACATGGAAAAACACTCAAAATGCACAAGTTGTTAAAAAAAAGCTTCTCTTTTCTTGATTGAGCTACATATGATGCAGCTTTCAGGAGATTCCTTAGGCCCATTAATTAGAAATTCAGAGTTTTTTTCCCCCATTATTTAAACATTTTTAACTGTTTTTTAAATTGTGCACTTTTGTAAACTAAAATTGCACAGAAACATCATGGTATTTTACTCAATATAATGCATGTTTTAATAAAATCACTCTATCTGGACATAATAATTTATTATAATACTACATTACTGGAAAACAATTAAGCACATTTCCCCAAGATTCTCATTACCGTAATGCATTAGAATAACTTTTTTTTTTTATTTTACCATTTTGATAATTCCCTTTTCTCTCAGCGGTGATTTATTAGTATGGAAGCCTGTTTCCGCTACTAAAAAAAAAAAAACAAAACAAAAAAAATAACGAAATCTTATTTTTTTTCCCAATTGCGAGTTTACATTTTGCAATTCTGACTTTTTTTGTCAGAACTCATGATACAAAGTTGCAATTCTGACTTCTGAACTGCGGGATATAAACTTATTTATATATAAATATAAATATATAATATAAATACAGAGATAGAAAATATCAGTCTTTTTTCCCCTCAGAACTGGACTTTATAACTCGCAATTGCAATTTTATATCACGCATTTCTGTTTCTCTCATAATTCTGACTTAATTGCTCAGAATTGCAAGTTTAGATGTGCTAAACTTGCAATTTAAAAAAGAAATAAATTGTTAATTTATTTCTCAGAGTTGTGAGTTCATATCACAATTCTGGCTTTATAACTTTTATTTATTATAAGTTTATATCACGCAATTCTGAATTTTTATCTTGCATTTCTGATTTTATTACTCATAATTGCAAGTTTATATCCCACAAATCTGAGAAAAAAGGCAGAATTGTCTGTTTAAATCTTGAAATTCTGACTTCATTTCTCAGAATTGCAAGTTTATATCTTACAATTGTGAATTTATTTCTCACAGTTGCAAGCTCGTATCACAATTCTGACTTTACAACTCGCAACTGCAAGTTTATGTCACGCAATAAGGAAAAAGACAAAATTGCCTGTTTATCCCACGATTCTGACTTTTTATCTTGCATTTCTGAGTTTATACCACGCAATTCTAAAAAAAGGCAGAATTGTCTGTTTAAATCTTGTAATTCTGACTTCATTGTTTAGAATTGCAACCTTGCGCGCTGTATACAAACCCAACACAACAAGAAAAGCTAGTAAAGTCAGCCATTGTTATTGTTATTGCTGTTACGTGACATAGCGCTGTCTGACTAGGGTCACAGATGTGGGGTGATGACATTATCGTTTCACAAAATATACGGATTGGCTGTACACACAAAAACAAAAAGGTGTCGGTTTCAGATTTATCCACTCTGGGACACGGTGTCAAAAATGCCCCAAATGGCGGATCCGTCTGGACGAAATGCAGTTACAATACATAATTTTTATGTATACAGCTAAACGTGTCTCCGTGCGGATGGGGTCGGACTTATCTCGCAAATTCTGACTTGATAACTCGCAATTGCGAGTTTATATCACGCAATTCTGAGAAAGAAAAGGCAGAATTGCCTGTTTATATCTCACAATTGTGACTTTTTATCTTGCATTTCTTTATTACTTGCAATTGTGAGTTTATATCTCACAATACTGAGGGAAAAAACATACATTAGACTCTTACGAATGAAAAAAAATGCAATTTTTTTTTTTTTTTAATTATGTACAACAATTATGTAAAAATTTAAAAAACGTAAACATTACATTTCATGAAGAACACTATTTATTTTGTTTGTGTTTGATTTTGGGATGTGTATGATTTTTTTTGTGAGACTGACCAATTATTTCTCAGTTGGCTCAGCATACGGTGTGTCTCATTTTACACTGATGAGTGTGGAAAACAAAACCACAGCTGGGATGTCAAAATAAACACCACCACCGGTGGTCTTGATGTTCAAAGCCAACATATCCTTATATAACCACTTGTTAGGCGCTCAATGATGTTAACTTCACAGCTCATAAAACTGCAAAATCTCTTTTTTAAAGATCTTTCTGCCATTTTCCAGAGTGTCTGGGCACACTCTCAGCTATAGACCAAGCAATACAGCTGCAAACCGAGGGCTGGAAAACCAGATAGGTTTATAAGTAAATGTCAGTCTAGAAAGGCCAGCTATTTGTATTTCAAGAGGAGATTTGATAGGCGATGACATGACCAAAGTCTGCAGCACATCAAACACGCAGATGAGTAGCTGACAAACATTTTCTTATCCATCAAATCCCTTCTTAAATCTCTGTCCTTATCTTGCCTCCACTGGGCCTGGGGCTGCGGTTCTCTTCTGCCTTTGATGAGATCCATGTTTGACAACAGAAGACTGTGTTGCTCCCTAATGTGACACCGCATATTCTCTACCACTGTGAAGGATATACAACCACAGGACAGCGCCTCAACAGAGTGACTGATGGGGAAGGCGAGAGGGAAAGCTAACTGCTGCATAATGCCTGGAGTAAACACCATTTCCTCACACCATCTCTGCTGTAATAAATGTGCAAATCAAGACAAAGAACAAATATTTGCCTGCGTTGTTCCTTTACAGCCTATGATCCTATTTGGTTTGAAGGAATCTTAAAAAATACAACCACCGCCAGCACTGTGTTTGGAGAAATCTACTGCTTCGTACAGTAATTGGGCTGTCAAACATACAGTAATTGAACCATCTCACAAAGAATGCCAAAATGTCTGCGCATCTGCAGGAGCGAAAGGTAAAGAAATTATATCTGATTTTTGCACAAAGAACCTGGATTTCTCTTTCAAAGAAAAGACGCTGTCTAGATACACTGGAAAAATTACTGCTAGATGGGAGACCTACAAGTCAGTCATCCACAATTGCTGGCTTGCTGGTGAGCTATCTGGAAAATGCTGTGATGGTCTTAACCACGGAAGGGGAAAAGAAAATCTATAAAAATACATATTCCAGGAAGTATTTAAAAAGAGTTATTCAAACAGTTATTGAGCCAGTCACTTTTTATGACCAAAGAGTGGAACAAGTGCTTCTGTTTGCTAGTCCGCATATAAAATGTCAAATATTGAATGGTAAATTATACAATATAAGCAAAAAATAAAATATCAAAAAATACAAATAAGACAAATGATTTACCTACTACTAATAATAAATTATTATTAGATAAAAGTGCACTAAAACTATGTGAAAGCCCATTATTTTAGGACAAAATATGGGTGTATAAGAAAAAATAAAATAACACACTGCCAAAATACAAAAAGAGAGAGAGAGAGAGAGAGAGAGAGAAAAAAAAGGTAAGTACACACCGCTTCCCTTCATCAGTCATCATCTCTCTAAATGAAGACAGGTGGCTGAGTGGACTGCTTTATTAAACTCTTTTCATTCACATCATCTCCAACTTAACCCAACACTTTACATCTTACTCTCCCCTAATGCATCAAATTGTCATTACATTACGAAAGCATGGACTTGGAGGATGCTGTTTGAGAAAGGGCCAACAGCAAGCCATCAGTTACACAAAAAAATGCTGGGTTAAAACATCCCAGCGCTGGGTGAAATATGAACAAACCCATTAATTGGGTGAAATGTTTAACCCAGCCTTCTGGGGAGTTTTATTAAAGTCCAGTATTCTTAAGAATGAGTATATTTCTTGCTTAAAATGAACCCAAAATAGGTTGGAAATTAACATTTATTAATATGTTAAATAAATAAACAAACATTTATTAATAAGTTAAAATAAACATTTTTAAATTGTTTATAAATAAATGTTCACCTTTCAATTATTGCTGATGCCTCTGGTATTTTATGTGTCTGATTTTTAATTTACAACCTTTTTTGTGTACATTTTAAGCCAGCCATATAGTAATTTTTAAGTAATAGTTGAGTTAAATAAAACTACCCAGAAGGCTGGGTTAAATATTTAACCCAACCGCTTGGTCAAAACAACCCATTTGCTGGGTTTGTTCATATTTTACCCAGCGTTGTTTTAACCCAGCATTTTTTAGAGTGTAGTATTAGCTTTTGGGATTGCAGATTGTGGTGTTGCTGGCAGATACTAGTACTACTATTACTAATACTACAGAAACCAAATGTCAAAATGTATTGGTTTACAAATCCTACACTATGCTACATTTATTTTGAGGTCAAAATATAGTATTGTTCAAGGAACCACATGTAATAAATAATTAGTTAAAGAATAGTTAGCTCACCCAAAAAAAAATGAAAATTCTGTCATTAATTACTCTCCCTCATGTCGTTCCAAACCTGTAAGACCTTTGTTCATCCTTGGAACACAAATGAAGATATTTTTGATGAAATCCAAGATCTTTCTGACCCTGCATAGACAGCAACACAACTGACACATTCAAAGCCCAGAAAGGTAGTAAGGACATTGTCAAAATAGTCCCTGTGACATTAGTGGTTCAACCGTAATGTTATGAAGCTATAAGATTACTTTCTGTGCAGAAAACAAAAATCATAACTTTACTCAACAATTTATTCTCTTCTGTATCAGTATCTGTGTTTTCAGTCTCCATGTTTACAAAGACTGGACTATTTTAACAATGTCCTCACAACATTTCTGGGCTTTGAATGTGTTAGTTGCGTTACTGTCTATGCAGGGTCAGAAAGCTCTCACATTTCATTAAAAATATCTAATTTTGTTTCGAAGATGAACGAAAATCTCACGGGTTTGGAACAACATGAAGATGAGTAATTTATGGCAATTTTCATTTTTAGGTGAAGTAGCCCTTTATTAATCATAATTAAATGTAATCATAACTTGTTTGGAAAAACAATGCAAGTAGTTTGTGTTTTACTGCCTCTAGTGTTCACTTCAGCTGGGAACTCAAGTGAATTGTATGTATAGGTACATTTTTTTTTTTTTAAAGGTGACCTATTATGCCCCTTTTTACAAGATGTAAAATAGGTCTCTAATATCTCTAGAGTATGTATGTGAAGTTTTAGCTTAAAATACCCAACAGATAATTTTTGTTGCTTGTTAAAATTGCTGCTTTTAGGGTATGAGCCAAAATGTGCTGTTTTTGTGTTTTTCCCCTTTAATGCAAGAGGAGGAGGGCGGAGCTTCAAGTGCCAGCAAAAAAAAAAAAAAAAAGGAAAAAAAAGGACAATCTCATGCACTGAAAATGTCAGAAACTCTCAGTAGTGGTGTTTATGCTTACATGTTCGAACCAGAATTGGTTAAAAAGTCTGATTGTACTGAGCATTATAAATGTGCATTCATACCGACAGGGAGCACGCGATAAAAATGACGAAATAGCTGTTCTCATGGTGCCATCATGTGCCATCACAAACTTAAGTCCCATATGTGATTATGAGTTTGCAAATTCAAGTGGTCGACTTCACATTGCTGTCATATGCAATTTTTAACTACCACATTCCTATTTACAATCATTCTGGTACCACATGAAGGCAGCATCAGTGAAAACAGGCAGAGGCAATAGTAGCTTTAGCAACAATAGCTCTAGTAGCTTTACAGTGCCAGAAAGGCAATTTGGAAAGTAAATGCGTGATACATACTTTGTCTGAATCGTTGGTATTGATCCCTAAACATATAGGTAATTTCACCAATTTGTTCCTGGACATTTCCTTCGATAATGAAATTTAACCACAGAGTCTTTGGAAGATGGAGGGAGTCTATGGAGACTCCTATGTTTGTTGGTGCATCCCAAAATATGACAACTGTAATGCCCCTTTGGTGCTGATATTGTATATCTCCAGCAGCTACAGTGAGAAAACAGTAATGGCGGACTGCTGCTTCTCACTCAGGGCTGTCTATGCTAACAGAGCCGAGATCGTCACAAATGGGCGTAACTTTTTCCCTACAATGATGTGTACATAGGGAGAAATCTGGAATGGCATGTTCAGAAAGACTGTTTATGATTTACTGGGATTATAAAGAAGCTTGTGGGTGGATTTTTACCATTATAGGCTGGTTGTTTTCACACACAACTGTGTTCAAACACCTTACAAAAGTGATTTTTGCATAACAGGTCCCCTTTAAAGGGGTCATCGGATGCCCATTTTCCACAAGTTGATATGATTCTTTAGGGTCTTAATGAAAAGTCTCTAATATACTTTGCTTAAAAATTCTCAGTGGTTGTGTACAACAACACACTTTTTACCTTTTTGCTCTGCAAAAATCATCTCATTCTAAGGGATTGCTCCTTTAAATGCAAATGAGCTCTGCTCACCCCGCCCCTCTCTTCTCTCTGTGGAATTACGATCTTGTTTACTTTAGCCACACTTAGCTGCATTTAGCCGCTAAACTTCCTAACTACCACATTATGAGGAAAGGTGATCGCAAAGATTCATAAAAAAAACACTTATACTCACTTCTGCTGTAAGTGAAGCTGGATCATGAATGATTCGCGTGAACACAGACGGATATATGTAGATCGGGAGGCGCATTCCCTTCACAAACAAATGTAATGTACTGCATCTTCAGCGGCTCAGATGTCGGGAGTAAATGATGACCACTGTGTTCATTATTACATCCAGCAACACAACACCTCAATCGCTCAATCGGAGATATTCTTGTCTAACTTACATCCCTGCTCCGACATCGAAACAAGGAAAGTTACTGGACTGTGACAGCTAAGACCTCATATCAATCAACTATCGTGCGAGCGGCCACTGCATAGATTTTTATCATTACAGGGTAGATTTGTACATACACTGCCAACACACATTAATGTTTAAACAACATGAAAAAGTGAACTTAGCATCTGATGACCCCTTTAAGTTCAGCAAAAACGTAACAAGAGTCGCATGTTTGAGTTAAATCCAACTGTCCTAAAACTACTTTTGAATGGCTGTCGATGAAGCAGCAGGCTTTGGCTTTTGGCTTCCCAAACAGCATATACCAAACCCTGGACCCTTGCTGCTTTAGATCTTTTCACTGCCATCATAAAACAACACTGTCAAGAGATGCAGGGGTGTGAGGATCTAAAGAACAAGAGAGGAAGACTTAGAAAGAGAGATGAAAGGAAAGGATAAAAGAAAAGGCAAGAGGACCAAAAGACAGTGTAAGAGAGGACAGAGGGACAGCAGAGTAAATATCATCCATCACTGCACACGGGCTCTGCTAGAGCCGGCTGACAGGAGAGAGAAGAAATGGAGGATGTGGTCTTGCACAGGAGAGATAACCTCCACAGCTGATAAAAGTATGGACTTCTTCAGATCACATACTCTTTTCCAGAAAAAACAGCCGCACATCAGTCCAGTACACAACTTTTTCTACTCCAGACCCTTTTTTTTATTCCTTCCACTCCCAGTGGCTTTCTTCATCACTCCCAATCAAAAATCTCTTATTAAAGAGGAATGGCTTTTCAATCTATATCACTCTGGATTCAGTCAGTGCCTTTACCCTCTGTTCTAAGCTACCTCCACTGCATATAGGCGAGTATGTATAGAGGAACTCTGTCTGCACCAAGAAGATGTAGAGCATAATACCTGGAGAAAGTTTTTCATTAGTATCCCTATATACATCTCAATGGCACTGCTTGGTGGTGGCATGATCCCCTGAAAAAAAGCAATTTCAAATGTGTCATCTTTGCTCATGGTCACTTTTGAGAAGGCTTTTGAATAACCGTCAATGGGGAAAGGTGCTTCAGTTCTTCAGTTCTGAAGTTACTGTATCTACCAGAAGTGTATGTGCACCAATATGAAAAAGTGACTCAAACTAAGTCTCCAAAGTAAAAGGTAGTAACCAGATCATTTTTTGTTTTACAGATAACTAACAAATGGCCAATATTAAAATGCTACACTGTTCTATTAATTTAACAACAAAATACCAGAAACTAATATTAATATTTTAAATGCGACAAGTGAATTTATGGATCACAACATTGTAACGTACAATATAAAAAATGGATATTCATTTTGAGGTTGCCAAAGTTTACATTTAACAGTGTAATTTATATTATTAGTGCTTATATTAATTAAGTGGCGTGAGTGAGTGACAGCTGAAAGCAAATGTGATCTAAAATATAAATATAAATATAAATACTGCCGTTCAAAAGTTGAGGATCAGTACAGAAAAAAAAAAATACAGAAAAAAACCTGTAATATTCGAAATATTATTACATTTAAAATAATGTTTTTTTTTATTTTAATACACTTTAAAATACAAATTATTTCTGTGATGCAAAGCTGAATTTTCTTCAGTCATTACCTCCAGTTTTCAGCGTCACATGATCCTTCAGAAATCAAAAACAGTTGTACTGCATTTTTTTTTTTTTTTGGAACCTGTGATACTTTTTTCAGGATTCTTTTAAGAATGAAACAGAACAGAATTTATTCCAAATAGAAATATTTTTAACAATTTACAATATACTGTTCAAATGTTTAGTGTCAGTATTTTTTTTTTCTTTCTTTTTTAAATGCAAATTAATACTTTTATTCTGCAAGGATGTGTTAAATTGATTGAAAGTGAGAGTGAAGAAAAGACGTCTAATTAAAATAAATGCGGTACTTTCAAACTTTTTATTCATCAAAGAATCCTGAATATCACAGATTTCCAACTGTTTCCAATACTTATAATAATAAATCAGCAAATTAGAATTATTTCTGTGACACTGAAGACTGGAGTAATGAAGCTGAAAATTCAGCTTTGCATTACAGAAATAAATTATATTTTAAAGTATAATAAAATACAAAACAGTTATTTTAAATTATAATCATATTTCACAAAATTACTGTTGTGTTTTTGATCAAATAAATGCAGCCTTGAAGAGATTACAAAAAAAACATGAAAAATCTTAGCAATCCCGAACTTTTGAACAGCAGTGTATCTTGAACAGTTATATTCATTGTTATGAGAGAAAAATTATTTATATTTAAAAAAATGACTAAATTACTACTGTTTTTAAAGTTTAAAGTTAGAGTAACTGTGTTTCAAAGTTGACAAAAAGAAATGTAAATTTCTTTGAGTAAAAAGACTCAGAAAACAAAAAACAAAACAAAACCATTTTGTCCTTCATAATAACATCAATACTAGCCTCGTGTAGCCAAACCTTCAGACTGACCGCAGAAGGTCTGGGAATCTTGGTCGCTTTGAATAGACAAGCACCACCCAAGAGACCATATGTCTGACAGGTAAAAAACAAAACAAAAAACAAAACAAAAAAAAACAATCATGTTTCGTTTTGTGCCACGTCATTGTTAGGGGTGTGGAAATGTTACCACAATAACAGACCAATGTGTTTTGGACTTTATGTCGCAAACTTTACATGCTTTTGAAAACTGAGCATTTAGTTGATCACGATAAGCGCTCATCGTCACGGTTGTAAACACAACAGCTTTCTTGCTCCATGAGGGGTCTGGCATCACGGAATCTGTGTTTTCAGGCAGAATGTTAAAGTATGTGACGTACACATTCATACTAAATACTTCAACCAATCTGATGACAATTTCGAAACCCCCTGAAGCATTTCCAATTTTGTGTGTCATACGCATCAGACCTTCAGCCACCTGTTCGTGGCGTGACATCTGAGGCTGAGACTACATCAGCACTTGCTTTGATTCAGATCTCTCTAAATGTTGCCCAAATTTGGGCACATTTTGGATATAGCCTTCCACAGCATACCAGAGGCCTTTTTGGCAACTAGATGTAATTACAAGATATAAATGCACAGTTAATCCAGATGTTATTTAATGAATCTTGAAACAATTCATTTAATCGGATCACCTTCCTCCATGTTTGCCAGTGGCAGTACAAGCAATAGTAATTTGGACACTCTGCCTCAAACTATCAGCGCATGCTGTACTGCATGTCTATGACGGCACATATGCATAAACACTCAGATGAACACAACGTGACTGTACTGGGGACTGAGGCCTGACGCCTCGGCGTGTCAAAACACTCTACTGACAGAACAAAAGGTCACTGGGGACACAGAGGCAGGCAAGCAGGGGACAGATGAGCGTGATGACTTTGTATGCAAGTGTGGCGAGTTCCACATCCAGTATCTAAACTCATCTAATGAAGTGTGTGGAGCAGCGATGAGGTCGTGCCGCATGGCTGCAGTTTAATTCCTTTGCATTTTCACCTTCAGACTAAAAGGAGGAGAACACGGTGATATGCAGTGGCAGGTATACGCTGCCCAACGATGAGGGAAAAGAGAGAGAGACTATTTGTGCCCTTCTCCATTAATGTCCATGGGCAGATAAGACAGAAGGGAAGCGTTAATTAACATGGGCTTGAGAGAGGGACATTTATTTCCCCTGAAAAAGCTGTTCTCTGAGCCAACAGCGCTGCCCTAAGATAAACTCTCTCTGTTTAGATCTTCATCTATGTGGCAAACTTCCATCATCTGAAATAACTAGAACAACACAGACAGAGAATAAACACACTAACTTGCAAAAATCAATAAGCGATGATGACATACCTCCTGTCCGGAGAGGTAGTATGCAGCCAGAAGCCCTCCAATGAAGCGGATGTTGACCTCAAAGACAGATACTTCTGTGTTCTGTAGAAACAGAGAAAGAGTTAGAAGAGAATAGCGATCACCTACTTTTCAGGGTGTTTTTCTTGTTTTTAGAGATTGTATAACATTTTTAATAAAGAGTCTAAACCAAACCAGCACAAGAAAGTACAAAATACAACATATTTGAAGTTTATTGTAAAATATTCAAATATATAATCAGTTTGAGATTGTAGAGAACAGTGCTGTTAAAAATTCTGGAGAAAATGAAAGTGATTTTTACATTCAGAGCATAACCGTGGCGCTATATATAATTCAAACAAACATTTAAGCAGCTTTATTAATGTGCATGAAATATCTACATAACAGCCATGCAGAGCTCCCAAATGAACTTGAAATCTACATCAAAGCTGATACAATAATCTCTCAGTGAGACCGAAATGAATGCTGGAGCAGAGTGCGTGCGTGTTTGTATCATCAACATCCATCTTGTCAGCTTCAACCTTTATTTAGAGAAAATTACCATGAAGCAGTTTTCCACTCACACAAAGATCACACCGCTAACAGCAGCTAATCACACACAGACATGCACACACCTTCAAGTCTCGTATAGCAAAGAAACTAATTCGAACCAATGCAGAAAAACAAATCTAAACACAGTGAAGTTCTATGGTATGGTTGTACAAGCTCCCGAAATCCTGTTTTAGCCCTGTCACAATCCCATAATCCACAGCACCTAAAAACAGCACCTGTTTTTGTATACTGCTTATGAAATATAAGCAGGTTTTCCAGTTTCTGAACATAGCGCTGCTAAAGCATCTTATATCGACTAGGCTTTACACTAATTTGATAAGACAAGAACATGCTTTAACCAACCCCTTCCACTTAGCATTCATTTAGCATGTCTATTAATTTTGACAAAAGTGAATGTGCACCAGATTAATTCAGATATGACCGTTCCCTGACCAAGGTCCATTAATTCAGTTTTTGGTTTAACAGCTGCGATTAATGCTGATGGCAGGCAGCCTCATCCATCATCACAACAGAAACACACACAGAGAAAGAGAGAGAGATGCATTCCTTTCTTCTGTGGGGCACAATAGATGATATTTTAAAAACGTCTCAGCAACTTTTTGTATGTATAATGAAAGTCAACGGGGGTCCAATCAGATGGTTTGTACCCCACTGATTTTTATTGTACAGACAAAAACACATTACGCTGTCATAATCCTGAGTGATATTTTCCCTACTTTTTTTTTTTTGCTGGGTTATCTATTCATTTAATTATCAGATAATTTATTTTCTAGAGATTTTCAATTGAGTTTAGATCAGGAGTCTGGGCTGGACATTTAATTTTTTCAGTGATTTTAGCTTCAAGGAACTGCTTTACCCGTTTTGAAGTAAGACAGGGGCATTGTCTTGCATGAATATTGCAGGCTGATTGGAAAATGCTTGCAGACAAGAACTGCATGTTGCTGAAGGAAGTTCTGATAAACTTTTGTATTCACCTTGCCATGTATCTGTATAAGAGGCCCAACTCCCACACCATGACACTTCCTCCTCCACTTTTCACTGACTTCCTTACGCACTTGGGCCTCAGTCTTTCCTCCGTTTGACGCCAAAGAAAATGCTTCTATCAGACCCAAATAAATTAAACTTGTTCTCATCACTAAAAGTGAACTTTGAATCAGTTCTCCTCTCTCCACACAACATGCTCCTCAGCAAAGGTGAGCATAGTGTTTTGATCCTCTCATGAAGATAGTCTTTGTCACTGAAGACCGACTTCTCTTAAATGTCCTGAGACAGATCCTTATCCTGTTCAGCACTGAACTGGCAAGCAATTCCAGCTGCAGTGCTGAACCGATTCCCCATTTGAGATTCTCCGTATTAGTGTCATTGTAAACCTTCAAGATTCCAGAATCAGATTCGGAAATTTCTTTTTTTGCAGTGACTGAAAGGGTCGTTCCTTTGGCATTCTTCTGGTAAACCTCCTGTCACAGGGTTTCTGTAACCTTAGAGCAGCCCGCCCTCTTGCAATCTCAGTTAAATACGGTCTGTCATATAATTAAAGAGCAGGTCGTGTGGGTTTCAGAAAAATATCTTTTTTGTAGTTTATAACGTAGCTATCCAATGTAAACAGTCTGCAAAGGTGCATGATAAAAATTTAGTTTCTCAGAAGAAAATGCTACTCTGAGCTGCCTTAATGAGTCGTCATATTTTCAAATCTTTTGCCTGTTACCGATCTACATCAATGGGTAACACTTTAGCATAATCCCTGCCTGCCCAGCCCACAAAATACGAACAGTCTGACCTGACAACAAATGCTTCCGCTAGTTAGTGTGTTTACATCACGTCGAGAAGACGCTGTGTTCTGCACTGGAAAGCAAGTTTGTTTCGTTTTCATTGCCGAAATATGATGATGTGAAGAATCAGCAGTTAAAATTTATTTTTTCCACGATACCACAGAAATACAATTCAAACCTTTTGTTGTGTGCTTGTCATTTTACTGAGGACTGCTTCTCTACTCTTGGCGATTTCAACGTGAGATTCACTTAACGCTTGTCTATAAAAGATAAGACAATACCTTCTTTATTTGTACCAACAAGCATCTCCGAATCACAACCTATAAGTATGATTAATACGTTATGTGTACTTTTTTAAAAGAGTGCTCAAAATATAAAGTTTATACCTAGTACAGCTTTAGATTTCCAGGTAAACCACAATATTACTGTCTTACTGAAATAGTTTTGATAATGCACTGTGAACCCAATATTTCCTCAGAATGTTTCGTTTTATGTAGACTCGTCGTTGTTCTAATTACTTCATTTAATAATAAACAATATAAAACTTAGACGTAGTTTAGTTACAATCTGTATTGTTTCATCAGTCATGTTAGCACTCGGCTAACATACACTGTTATTGTTTTGTGAAGTGTTTACACCGTGGGCGCGATTCGCTTGCATTGTATACGGAAAGACCAATTACAACAGACTTGGCCAGCTGACCAATCAGAGCAGAGTAGGCTTATAGAAGGGCGGAGTTTACAGACCTTAAGTTTAGAATTGCTTTAAATGAATTCTTTTGAAATGTATATTCTGAGAAAACAACGTTTTCTGACCTTAGACCGATTTAAAACTGTTGTAGGGGACTCCAACACAATATCAGGACACTTTAAATTACCATATGACCTGCTCTTTAAGGAAATTAGCACCACGTACCAGATTAACACCAACAACTTGGAGGTATCTGTAAGTGTTCTCAATTTTGGTCAGAGTTCTTTTTCAAGTATTACGTTTTTTTATACTGTGCTTCAGAATACAATTCATTTATGAAATATGCTTATAAAACTGCCCTTCTACTCCTGTTAGGTTAACTTCAAATATCACTAAGGCGTGCCCTTGAAATTAAGGAAATTATAAGTTGTTCTCTAATTTTGATCTCCACTGTAAACATACATTTTAATAAAAAAATTTCAGCAGCCATTACTTCAGTCTTCAGTGTCACATGATCCTTCAAAAATCATCCAAATCAAATATGATTATTTTTGTGGAAACACAGCGTTTTGCACACGCTTCTCTTCCTCTCTTATGCTTTGCAGTTTATTGCCCCCCTCCAAAAATCCTTCCAACACATCTATCCCACTGTGACACGCTGAGCTCTCAACGGCCAGACCCATCGGTCCAAGCGTGAGTCATCCTTCAGAGTGCACATGCTTTGTAAGATATACCTGTCCAAAAGTAACAGTGAGGAGGGGGAGAGAGCAGAAATTAGGTCACTACTCGAAAAGCCAAAAAGATGAACTAAACACGCAGAGGAGATTTCAAGCCCTTTGAGTCCACCAGATCTGCTTGAAGAAAGGTGGCAGAAGGGAGACGGGAGAAAAAAATAACACAACACACAGACACCAGAGAGATGATAAAGCCAAGAGGACCATACAGATTGTCCATATCTGATGGAGGAGAGGCCGGAAAAACAACCGATAGGGAGGGAAACTGGAGAAATCCCATTAATGGGTCAGGATGTGAATGCAGACAGAGAAGGAGAGTAGGAGACACAGAGGCCCCTGGGGCCACTCGCCGGCCCCCGCTTCATTCTCTGCCGTCTCTTTTGTCTGCCATTTTTTTCCTCAACATCACCAGCTAATTCTGGAGGCAGAGCTCCGGAGGTTCACATTGTTTCCATGGCGCCAGTCTTGTCTCCTGGATACGGTGATGTGTCGCATCAACTCCTTTCTCGCAACACGTTTTCCACGAAGTGCCACCACAATCTGATCAAAACCTGAAAGATTCACACACACTGAGGACCGAAGTCTGAGGGGTTATGGGGTATCGAACGACTGTTAATACAGCTGTGTCAGCCGGCTGCCAAAGTATACAGCTTACCACTGTGAAATAACAGCGTCCTGAGATATAACTGTCTCTATAAACAAAAACAGACACAGTTTGCCTCCAAACCTACAAAGACAAGTGTTGTTGGTAAGCTTGTGTGTGTATGTGTTCATGTCCAAGTCTTGGCCACTTACCACACTAAAATCCAAGTTTTGCTCGATCCACTCTTGGCCATCCTTGAACTCATCGTGGAGGCCCATTATGTAAAGAGTATCCAGGGCGTCTACTATAGTGGCCCCCATCTGGGAATTACCTGCGAAGAGAATGGGAAAATGAATATTAACTGAATACATAAGCACCACAGTAATTAAAAAGAAAACAAACAAAGTTACATAACCAGGCCCATCTGATGCAAGCAATATTCATCTACATTAGTGTAAAGCTAGAGAGGAAAACAAACCAAAAGAAACACTATAGCTATGTTTGCATCACCCTATTTTTATGCGCATGTTGAAGTATTACATCATAAATTAGTAATAGAAATGACAAATTTTAGGGAAAAAAAAAAAACAACAACAAACAATTAATTTGCTTGAGGTGGTTTTTGAAGCGTCAATGTGAATAACCTGACTAACCAGCGGACCAATTTCGTTGCACAGCATCTGAAATGTTATGGTCATTCTTAAATGCCCGAGCAAAGTCTGTTGTCAAAGTGTTTCTGTGTAATTGCCTCCCAGAACTGTCTTACACTACTGCGTTCCCAAACAGCTGGCATCCAACCACAAAAGCAATGACCACATTTATTGTGTTTTGGCTGCTTGCTCTGGTGCAACTAATGTATTATATATGAAAATTGTTATATTCAGACTACATCTACATTAATCCGGATACATTTGAAAACTGAGTTTTCGTTTTTTAAAATGCTCTTCGTCCACATTAGCGTTTTCCAAACGTTTCTCATCCACAAATGTCAGAAAACGTTAAATTTGTCTTATTGCACGTGTAAAACCTCATAAAAGCTCACTGAGATGATACAGACAGAACAGACAAATTAAGTTTTCACGCAATTCTTCTGGAAGGATCATTTTATTTATGGAAATCTCTCATCATTCACTGACGCATCCATGTCACGCTCACTCATGTTTGATCTAAAAAGCAGCTGCCCTCATGTTTTGCCGCAGGACAGCAATTGTGAGTAAATCTTCTGTCATGTTTTTAGGACTGTAATATGAAGTGTACAAAGTAACATATCTTTAGCAACAGTGTGAAAGTGAATAGCACATAGCAAGCACAGTTCCCAGTATAATCACAAATGTGTCACTTGACATTTTAGTACTAGCCTCCATTTTCCACTTCACACTACAATGTGAAAACAGCATTTTCAAATTTAGCCACTAAAGATAATACCTTGATAAAAACGCTGTCTCAGTGTGAATGTAAGGCCAAAACGGAGAGAAAAAGATGCGTTTTCAAAAAAAAAAAAAAAAAAACGTAGTGTGGACATGGCCTCAGTCGCTTCTGCTTTTCTTAGCGATATTTAGTGCCAGTTTATCAGGAAGTGATGATTTTGACTTTGACTTGGAAGGAAATGGTGCTTATTTGCAAATGTTTTATGCGATATTCCGATTTTGCACATAAGTTAAATTCGCAGTTTTGGATGGAAACCCAGCTTATCGTTCAATAAAAAGTTTGTGGGTCAAGTATGTGTTTTTTTTTTTTAGGGAATTCATTTTATTCAGCAAGGATGCATTAAATTGATCATAAGTGAACATTTAAAATGTTTTTGATTTACATTTTATAATTTTTTTCTTTTTCTTCAAAAATCTGCTGTTATTTTGAGCTTTATTCCTGAAAAAAAAGATCAAGGTTTTTACAAAAATATTAAGCAGCACAACTACTTTCAACAAAAATGGTCAAATTCAGCTTTATTAGCTTATTAATTCGGCTGCAATAAATGCAGCCTTGGTGAGCAAAAGAGATTTCTATTAAAAACATTATGAGACAACCAAACTGCTGAATAATTATGATGCTAAGTATGAGAGAAAAGATGAAAATTTGTGAACTGGACCACCTGATTCATTTAAAAAGATCCCATTCAAATAAAAATTCAGATATCACTGCTACAAAGGGTTATGATATGCTGAATTTTTTTCTTAAATTAATTTTAGATTTCTGATTTTATAACATTTACATTTTTTCATAAACCAACTTGGGGAGCCCCTGCAAAACCATAACAAACTCCTGTTAGATAACCCTTTTTAAAGTTCAAGATCATGTTTAAAGAATACTGTTTTTAAATTAATCTCAAGAGTGGAAAACTGTTGAGAAATGCTGTGTGGCATTTCTGTGTCTCTCTCAATCAGCAGAACCACAGTGTTATCATTACCATTATTGTCAGGAACTCCAAATCACTCAAAAAATACCCATCAGCCTGAGCCTCGTAGCTCTTCTAATCTGTCCAGACCGCTGCTTCAGTTTGTCCGGAGGCACCCTAAATGGCCCCAGCCCTTCACACACCACATAAACACTTTTGCTTTCAGTCAGTCCTCTTTTTATAAGACTTGAGTTCCATTTCTCCTACGTCATTTAAGACCATAACATCTTTACTGCCTTCCTTTTTATCACCTTTTCCATTTCCTTTTCATTTTCAGTGTTTTTGTACAGTAAATCTCTTCAACTATTGCAGCATCACTAAAGATGAATCTCATCTGTGACTTCACTTTGAAAATTAAATAAAATAAGATAAAATACAAAAAACTTCTACCTTATTTCCATTCCCATAAATACATTGTCCATCTTGGGTAAAATCTACACTCCCTGGCTTTCTCCTGGACTGGAAATCAGGCTTCATCATACTGAATGAATCTTGATTGGCATTTACAGAAGGCTGGCATTCTGCATGCCAGACTTTCCTGGTGAAAATCAAATTGGACTCAATAAAGTTACTTGGGGAATTCCAATGGCAATTAGTTCACGCTCCGCTCTCTGCTTCCTACAAGCCATCGCTCCATCCCACACTCCCTCTCTTTGTGTCATCCATGCCAGTTTCATTTGGCGACAGATTGCGAGCTGTTCTAATATGAACGCACACGTGGCAGACGGTGTGATGATTTCATTCTTCAGATTCAGATTCCACTGCCTCATCTTGAAAGCAAACCAGCAAAGAGGTTTTTAGTGGTTGAGAGGTTTATTTAGTTAAATGCGGGCGTGTGTTTGTGACTGCGGGTACTTGTATATACAAAAAAGGAGGAGGATCTTTACTTTGCTGCATCTCCAAGCCAAAGGCATGAGTCAGAAGGCTTTCTCCCTCTGTTTGTCTTGTCTCAGGGGTTTATCAAGGGAACGGAGTGGAGGAGAGACTCAAACTCTCTCCATATCTAATAGTTTAATAGTGCCCACCATTTCTGCTGCCACTGATTCTCCCTGGACCCTGACTGCAACATCTGCTGTGCTCATCAACAAACTGCCCTGGCTAAGTGTGTGTGAAAGAACAGTAAAAAGAAAAGAGAGAGTAATGAAAAAGAGACATTCAACCATACAGACAGAAAAGCGAGAAATTTTTATCTTGTATATACTAGGGCTGTCAGTTTAACGCGTTAACTTAATTAGTTATGAAAAAATAAACTTGTACATCATCTTATATTTCATACCGTTGACTGTTGATAAAATATGACGCAGGGCAACAACTCCATAAATGCAGTTATGCCCTAACATTTAAGATACTGGTGCAAAAAATGCCCCTGTATGGGTTGTGTCTCATATATATCACATATCAAAAAAAAAAAAAAACACAGGCAGCAAGAACAATACACGAATGATGATTTTGTCCTGATCTATCGCAAGCTTAAATGTGATTTTACACAGCAGTTCAGTTGATATTGAAGTTGATATTTTGTTATATTTTAAACACAATATTATGTGTTATTGCTCAGTTCTGCAGAGAACATATTACCTTTGAAGCCATAGCAGAATTGTTGTGCGTCTCTGAGCAACACAGTGGTGTTTAGTTTCGGAATGAATCTGCGTTTTGAACGAATCGTGTGAATCAATGATTCAAATGCCCATTCATAAACATAGTCATTTACGTAATTCCTGAATGAATCAGCTGTTTGAACGAATCTAAATCTAAAAATTAAAAAAATAATAAAAACATTAAAGGGATAGTTCACCCAAAAGAAAAATGTAATTCTGTCATCATTTACTCACCCTCATGTCATTTCAAAAACTCTCTTTTGTGGAACATGAAAGTATTTTGAAGACTGCTGGTAACAAAGCTGTTTTGGTTACAATTTCATTATATAAACAAAAAATACTGAGATGTTTCTCAAATTATGTTCCATAGTTTACATTAGACCGTTGCAGTCTAAATGTTGGTGTGTAAAACATTTCATGTTGAATCAAATAAAACATTTGCTTCTAAAGCTACAATTTGTAATGTCTAGTTGGTACTTTCTCATTTAACACAAAAATAGCTTTAAATAACCTTTTGTGGGAATTTTTACAGTCACATTTATTTAGCGATTAATCAGACATATCATGTACTTAATTAGATTTAAAATTTGAATTGACTGACAACCCTAGTATATACACTCCTGATCAAAAGTTTGGGATCAGGAAGATTTTCAATGTTAGATGTCTCTTATGTTCCTCAAAGTTCAATTTACTTGATCAAAAATACAGAAAAAAGTAATTTTATGAAATATTATTGCAATTTCAAATAACAGTTTTCTATTTAAATATACTTTAAAATAGAATTTATTCCTGTGGTGCAAAGCGGAATTTTCAGCATCATTACTCCAGTCTTCAGTGTCACATGATCCTTCAGAAATTATTCTAATATGCGGATTTGTTATTAATGTTGGAAACAGGTTTTTTTGGAACCTATGATACTTTTTACAGGATTCTCTGATAAAAAGAAAATTAAACAGAACAGCATTTATTCAACACAAAAATCTTTTGTAACAGATAAGTCTTTACTATCACTTTTGATCAATTTAACACATCCTTGCTGAATAAAAGTATTCATTTCTCTCAAAGAAAGAAAGAAACAAAAAAAATGTATTTACCCCCAAACTTTGAACAGTAGTGTATATTGACAAAAGATTTCCATTTTAAATAAATGCTGTTCTTTTTTTCCCCTTTTTAAAAAAAAAAAAAAA
>VONZ01003198.1:0-26698 GCA_012976165.1 Labeo catla
AAAGGGAAATATTTATGATTAATTATAACTGGTTATAATTAATTATGAATATTTTAATCAGATCTTAGAATTAACTGTAGCAGAATTAACGTTACAATTATTTGATCTGTTCGTCCACCGAATAGACAGTATAATCATTCATCAATTCTAGGAAAGGTTACTTTCTGGCCAAGAAAGAATAACTTTCCTACTTCAGTTAGTACTAGCAGTAACTTAACTTGTAGTAAACTCAAAATGTAGCATGTAGCAAGATCAAATATTCAGTGACTTCAAATTGTGAGCAGCACACGGAGACAATCAATTGTGAATATATGCAATTTAATAGATGGAACTGCAGTTAACATACAACTAACTAAGCAAAACACGTGTACACATACATAAAGAAAGAGAGTGAGAAAAGAGAGAGAGAGAGAGAAGGCAAGAATGGCAGTATTTAGCATCAGTTAACCAGCGACCACATGAGAATCATCAGAGAAGCAAAATCACCTTAAACAGGGGCTCAACTTAAAACGCGCATCTAAATAGTTGTAAAGGTTACTTGCATTGGCTTGTTGCTGAACAAGAGTCCTGATGCGGTAGACAATGGAAGTTCTCGATGAATTCCTTTAGGTGTTCTGGAGGTTTTCTCTAGTTCGTTCGAAGATAGGAAAATCCACAGCGAGTCGGCAAAGTTACTTGAAGATAAACTACCGGAAATTGACTCAAAGGATGAGTCTTGGAGAGTGTCTCGAAGGGTTTGAGCATGGATGGGTTGGTGTTAGGGTCTTTTGATAGTTTCCCTACCACACCCACCTTTGGGTGAATTGGCCAATACAAAGTTTGGACTGCTGAGCGGGAGAACTTTTCTTTGTCTCCATTTATGGCCCATTTGCATGTTTATTGCTGGCCTGGGGAATTGATGCAGTTTTACCCACAATATAGTACAAACAGTATGATGCATTTTCTAATCACATGGTGTACACCATTGTTCAGAAAATAAAGTGCAGATCGTTTTGATACCAAGAATGAAACATCTAGAAGGTATTAAACCAGAGATACATTCATACATTGAAAATACGCATTTAGAGATTAACTAGTACCAATAACGAGGGCTAACTGGGCTAATATAACACAGAAACATACAAGCAACACATGCATATACCAAGTACATTTATAACTGGTTAAATATAGTCTAAATAAAGAAAAAGGTTTCTATGTGTGTGCGCTATGTGTATTGGGAACAGTCTGCCAGCCACCAAGGATCTGAGGTGCTTGGTGCTGGTGATTGCCTCCCTCATGGAATGCCTTTGAAGTCCAATGGGGAGACAAGAGTTGATCAGCTTAGCATCTTCGTGAGAGTGAGGAGGGAACCATAGACCATTAAACACCCATATAAATGTAGAACGTGAGGCCAGGTCTGTAATTTATATGCAAATGTCAAAAGGCTAAAAGGTTCTCTACAATGTAAATCCTAAACGATCATCAATGATCCTAAGCAGACGCTACACAGTGTTCAGGTATTTAGCTTACAATCACTGTGAAATAGGACATTTTCAGGTATCAGTTCTAAGCGTTTCCTCAAAGATTGTTCAGCAAATAGGTCTTTAACCATGCTCCTTGGGACTTTTCTGCAGAGTTTTGCTCCAGCCCTAATCAAACACACCTGAACCAGCTAATCAAGCTCTTCAGGGTCATATCAGGGTGATGATATAATAAACATTTTCTCAATAGGAAATAATGTAGAGAAAGCTTTTAAAGTTTAATAATATTTTACAGTAAAAACAAGTTATCAACAACACGGAAAAAGGTCACTGCAAAAGGAGCAATGACCGGATCCACACTGTTAGACTGTTTGGAAACACTGACACATAGTGGCCATGTGGGGAAATTACAATATCATCACTCCTAGAAAGGCTCTCAGCCAATCAGATTCCACTATAATTTGACATTTAGAAAATGATATTTAATATTTAAGGGCTAAATTACAAAAATAAATGTGTAATGCTTGCTTTTCTGGGTTGAGTTAAGGGGTCTTTATTGTTAGCAGGGATGTTGGTGTTGGTGTACAATTTGATTATGACTTATGAACAAATGTAAAAAAAATCTGTAACATATATCATGTTCATCTGTTTTTATTATGTTTTGTTACTGTGTTTTGCTTTATATACAGAACACAACTGATCTCATCAAAAAACGTGTCTTAATCAAAGATTGATACCATCTGCAAATACCATTGGGAACCATTGAGAGTGTGCTGACCAGCTGCATCACTATCTGGTACGGGAACTGCAGTGCTGCTGACCGCAAGACCCTACAACGGACAGTGAACACAGCTGCAAAGATCATCGGTGCCCCTCTCCCCTCCCTTCTGGACATTTTCCTTGCACGATGCTCAGGTAAAGCCACCAGTATCGTGAAGGACTCCACCCACCCCTCCCATCATCTCTTCCAGCTCCTGCCATCAGGAAGACGCTACAGGAGCATCAGAGCCCACTCTGCAAGACTGCTCAACAGCTTTTTCCCCCAGGCTGTGAGAGCCCTCAATTCCAACCACCTCACCCCCCTCTGAAATCCTTATCCACAATGT
Source organism: Labeo catla (assembly GCA_012976165.1). NCBI lineage: Eukaryota > Metazoa > Chordata > Actinopteri > Cypriniformes > Cyprinidae > Labeo > Labeo catla. Next base: position 2,567 of record VONZ01003198.1, read on the forward strand.
AAACTGTTGAAAAACTCAAAACACAATTTTTGCAATTCTGAGTGCGCTACACACAGGTGAGTGGGCTGGACAAACCACCTGTAGTAACGCATTCTTTCATCTCTATATGCACCAGACACTTTCTCATTAACACTTATTAAGGACCTATTAAGGACTTACAAATGTCTACTTGTCAACGCACCACAAATCTTTTTGCACTATTTGCATCTTAACCTTTAAATACCTCTTCTGCACATTATTATGCACAGTTCTTATGTAAACTACTTTTATAGTCTGTCTTAGGTTATGTGTATGTATAGTCAATTATTTATAGTATATGTATAGTTAAATGTATAGGTTTAAAAAATTGTTTCTACGTCTACTGTATTTATGTTCATATTTATGTTTATTTATGTAGCACCGTGGTCCTGCAAGACACGGCATTTCATTCCACTGTATGTCCACACATGTAGCGGAATGACAATAAAGCTTGACTTGACTTGACTTGAAACAAGTACAGACAATTTTGAGCAAATTAAACCACATAGAAAAATGATTGTTGGGGACAGAGACAAAAACAAACTCCATAAAACCATTGTGATGGTGGGAGAAAAAGGAACAGGAAAAACAACCCTGATCAGTGCGATGGTCAACTGCATGTTGGGTGTAAAGAGAGAAGACAAGGTTTGGTTTGAGATCACAGATGATCAGAGTGACTGAACATCAGCTCACAGTCAGACCTCCAGAATCACTGTTTATGGGTTTTATCTACAAGAAGGTAAAATTGATGTAACAATCATCGACACACCAGGATATGGAAACACACATCTTGATAAACAGATTGCTGTGAGTTTGGTTAGTTTAAGTAAATCTGCAGAAGGGATCCATGAAGTAGATGCAGTGTGTCTGGTGATTAATGCAACACGCAATCAACTCTCTGACAGACAAATATACATATTTGATGCTGTTCAGTCTTTATTTGGAAGAGATATTGCTGAAAACATTGTCTTACTCCTCACACACTCAAATGGAGCTCCACATAAAAATGCCCTAACAGCTGTTAAAGAGGCTAAAATCAAGTGTGCAGTAAATGACAAGAATCAGCCAGTGTATTTCCTGTTTGACAACTGTCAGTCAGACGCTAATGATGAAGAATATGAAATGATACAGGAACAATCATGGAATCTCAGTTTTAGAGGAATGACACAGTTCTTCAAGTTTCTTGACACAGTACAACCAAAATCCCTTAAGATGACTTGAGATGTGTTACAGGAAGAGCAGTTGGAGTCAGAAATCTAAGAACTAAAATCATGTGTTGAGCTGATGGAACTAAAGCAAAATTAACTGAAACAAACTCAAGAAGCTCTGGAGCAGAACAAGGAACATGTCAAGAAAAATGAAAACTTTGAGTATTAAGTTAAAGTGTTCTACAAAGAGAAGGTTGATATTGATCCTGCTTTAGCCAGCATGGCGATGTGCTGCAACTTCTGTGAGGAGAACTGTCATTATCCAGGATGCTGGTGGGTCAGTAATCTTTCATGGTGCAGCGTGATGAAAGATGATCATTGTACAGTGTGCACTAATAAATGCCACTACAAAGAACATGTTAAACATGAAGCTTTTGATTTTGTGAAGAAGATCACGCTCAACACTGATTCACTGATCACTCTTCAGCACATTGATTTTCTGATTGAGAAGCTGAAGGAAATAAATGAGTCCGAAAAAGCACAAACATTGGAGAACATCAAGAAGAGAGCGGGAGAGGAAAAGCCTGGAGCATTAGAATTCTTCACAAGATATTTTACAAATAAACTCAAATAATGCCTCATATTGAAACTCTGAAAACAGCGTCCTGAAAATGTTTCTGCTTCTTTCAATAGCATGTTCTTAATGTGATGTGAAGTAAGATTGTAATTGCAGTGTTTTATGAATGTAACATTTTTCTATCATCACACTTGCTTTTATTTTAAGTTGCCCTGGATAAACTGCATCAAATACTGCAGTGATTACTGTAATTGAAAAAAAAAAAAAAATCAGCACTTTTTATTAATAATGCTTAATCCGGTTCTTTTTCAGAGGCCATCATCACAGGTGTTGTGTACACCTGTAAGAAGGGGTTATAAGGTTTATAGCAATAAAATTGTAAAATTGTAAAAGCATCAAATAACCATTATTTGGATGTTTATCGTAATATAATGTGCATGGTCGCTGTTTAGAGACTGTTTTAACTGAGCTGCCATCTAGAGGCAATTTGAGAAAATATAGGCTATGAGCAGAAAATGAGTCCCATCCTTCAGGTAAAAAACATGAGAGACATTTGAGTTTCTGTATTACATTCTGAAAGCTCTGTTTTATTATAAATCTGGACTCTTTAATCACCCATGACATGTTTGGCCCTCTCTTGTTTTTTCACATGTTTATTTAATTCATTAAAATAGTGATGTCACTTATCTTATGAATGAGAATATAGAGACAATATAAAATGCTTTTGCTTGGATCTCACTTTTATCAATAAATTATTTTAATTAGTAGTTTTGGTTTTGCCACTGCATGTTATTTCTTAGGGTTAATTCAGCTGCAGAATACAGCAACCCTGAATCAACATCAGTTTTTCAATTTCCTGAAATGTTATTACATTTATAATCCTAAAATTGCCCTCAAATGTTTCAGAATACCATGTAATACTAAAAACTAAATACTTATTACACACAATGAGAAAACAGTAAGATCACACCTCATACTAAGTTTAAGTTTCTAGCGTTATTAATCCCCTTTAATTCAAACTGAAATCATGTGAACATAAGGATGTTGTTTTCATATGTGTCCTCACATACTGTAAATACTGTATGACTGTTGATCTAGTCTACAATCAACCAAAGATGACCCAATTCACAGTTCTTGGCTTTACACCACTGGCTACCTGTAGCAACATACATTAAATTCAGTTTTGTGATATTGGTCTTCAGGCCAATGGAACTGCATCTTCCACTGCTACAAGCACATGTTCCTCCTCAACCATTTAAGGTCAGTGAATGAGAGGCACGTTGTTGATCCTTCACTAAAGCAAAGTCACTTTATAAAACCGCCACCTCTTTGTTCCTCTTTGGTGTAAGGAGCTGCTAAACTTCACCTGATCTGTTGAGACCATCACAAAACATACTTTATTTCCCTTCCTTTATGCATTTCACTTCTTCTCCAGATTTTGTACTAATGTAGCTGCTACTCTATGATCTTTTATAGTACTGAAATAACAATGTACATAACTGAAACTATTCTCTTTGTACACTCTCAGGAAAAGGTACAAAAGGTGCTATTATGTACTGTAACATTTAGGTACTAATATGTACTAACATGTACCCTTTTGTGGTAAATAAGGTACAAAAGTCAACTGTTTTAAGAGATACAGCCCCAGTGACAGCTTTGGTAGCCTTTTTTCTGAGAGCTGTTCACTTTATCAGGATTGGATAGTTTGTGGGACACAATAATATAAAAATAATTTGTAACTTTCTCATTAATCACATCATTTTCTGCAAATTCTATACAAGCAGAATAGGTATATTTAGGAAATATCACACTTGTAAATACACTGTTAAAGAAGATGTACCTTTTTATTTTTATTTCTTCAGTTAACAACATGATACAACACAGCACAATTATATAACAGGTATACATACAAAAAACTAATAAATAAAGATTAAACAGCCAATTGATTTTAACCAACTGAATAATGCAAAACTTATATATAAAACTTTTATGCTTATATATTAGAGGAGATTTTCTGAAAATAATAAAAGCTGTAATTTACTCTTACCTAATGAATATGATGTTTTCCCATTATACAAATACATTCCATGGATTTTTGTCATTTGTAATTTGTAATTATGAATTAATGTAACTATGAATCATAATTATGAATCTGTAATTATGAAAGGACACAGTTTCAATGTACAGCATTGTTACAAATAGGCTGCATTTGTACGTGCATTTAAATCCAACTATTCATAACTATATCATATGAGATGTCCAGTACAATTTTATTTTTCACCATTAGAAATATTATTTGATCATTTTTGCAGATCACATGATCTTCAAAATAAATGGGTGTTGCAGCATTTATAAAAACAGCTGCAGATCTTCCTGTCTGTAAGTTCCTGTATGGAGTTAGAGAAGGAAACACTGGTGCAAACAGGTAATATTTTATACAAGCTCTGTGTTCAATGTAATATTGTGATGATTTGTCTCAAGCTGCGTCTTACTCTATATACAGTTATTATAATTGCATATCAATACAGAAATAGAAAATTGTTGATTTAATTCTGTCTTTCTGATATCTGATGTGAAAAATGTATTTAATGTGCATTGTTTAAAAATTAATACCAAAACTGTAACAACTAACCAAGAGGACTTTCCAACATCGATTAATTGTGATTAACCTGGTTTTTATGTAACCTTCTTCCTTTAAATATTTGGTCAGTTCAAGAATGATTTATGCAATTTTATATTATTTATTTAAATTAAAAAGTATGTTTATACTTGTATTGTTCAACTGAGGTTGATATAGAATTTAGAAAGTAATAATAAGTAATGCAATACATTTTAAAGCGAGTAATAAGTATCATATTCTAATTACTTTGTCAAGAAATTGATTACTTTTTTAGAGTAACTTACACTGGTGGTGACTGCACATTCTTGATGTAAAACATTTAATTTTTTAAAGACATCTGTTTCTGAATATACCATTATATTGAGAATATTATGCAATAGATTCTTGAACACCAGAAATGTTGTACTGTTCTTAATGAATGAATGAATGAATTTTTACTTTTTTAAAAATATTAATATTAATAATAAATAAATAAATAAATAACCCCATTGTTTTCTGCATTATTATTACAGTCATGGCCAGTCTGGGACAAAAAATGTGCAATATTGATGAAATCATCAAAGTAGAGTAATTGGAAGTGGTACTCCTGTTCGATACCACCGGAAACTGAGGGCAGACCATCCTGATGAATATCGAAAATATAGAAAATTGACCTTTGGTGAAAGAAACAAAGACAAACCCCATAAAACATTTGTAATGGTGGGAGAAACAGGAGCAGGAAAAACAACCCTCATCAATACGATGATCAACTACATCTTAGGTGTTCAAAGAAAAAACAAGGTTTGGTTTGAGATCACAGATGATCAGAGTGACCAATCAGCAGCTTACAGTCAGACCTCCATCATCACTGTTTATGGGTTTTATCTACGAGAGAGTCCGATCGATTTAACAATCATCGACACACCAGGATATGGAGACACGTGGAGTATTGAGATTGATAAAGAGATCGCCATGAGTTTCTGTAGCTTAATCAAATCTGGAGAAGAGGTTCATGAAATACATGCAGTGTGTCTGGTGATTAAAGCAACACAAAATCGACTCTCTGACAGACAAATATACATATTTGATGCTGTTCAATCTTTATTTGGAAGAGATGTTGCTGAAAACATTGTGCTGCTTTTCACACACTCGTCTGGAACTCACCCTAAAGATGCCCTGACGGCTGTTAAAGAGGCTGAAATCAAGTGTGCAGTAAATAACAAGAATCAACCAGTGTTTTTCTTGTTTGACAACTGTCAAGCACAGGCCTCTGACGAAAAATATGATGAACAATATCCTGAAGAACATGAACAGGCACTGGAACAATCTTGGAATCGCAGTGATCGGGGAGTGGCAATATTTTTTCAAATTTATTGACAATGTAAAATCAAAATCCCTGAAGATGACTGAAGATGTGTTGCAGAAACAAAAGCAGTGGCAAGCAAACATCTGCAATTTACAATTACGTGTTAAAATGATAGAAAAAAAACAAAATGAGCTGAAACAAACTCAAGAAGCTCTGGAGCAAAACTTGGAATTTGTCCAAAACAACGAAATCTTTGAGTATGAAGTTGACGTGGTCTACAAACAGAAGGTTGATATTGATCATTCTGTAGCCAAAGCAGCGATGTGCTGCACCGTCTGTAAGGAGAACTGTCACTATCCAGGATGCTGGTGGGTCAAAAATCTCTCATGGTGCAGCGTGATGAAAAATGGTTACTGCACAGTGTGCACTAATAAATGTCACTACAGCAAACATGTCAAAGAATCAAAAATATATGAAACAAAGACAAGGAAAGAGAAGAGGACATATGAAGAGTTAAAGAAGAAATATGAAGACAAAATTAGGGATGGTATGTCTGTGGTCAAGAAATTGGAAGAAGAACTGCAAGAATTAGAGAAAGAGAAAATAAAGCTTGTGATGGAAGCTTTTTACTGTGTGGACACTCTACAGATGATCGCACTCAATGCAGATTCACTGTTCGCACTCAAGCAAATGGATTTTCTGATTGACAAGTTGAAGGAAATCAAGGAGCCTGAAAAAGCCAGAACACTGGAAAGCATCAGAAAGAGAGCAAAAGGAGGATCAAAACGGACCTCTGGGATGCATAAAAGATTTACTAAAAAATGTTGATATGAAATTCTATTTAATTTACAGTGTGTAAAACTCTTGGACGCATTTTAAAGAGTCTATACTGTAAAGTTCACATACTTTTAAAAAATCCAGCATTTATTTGATTCTGATAAGTGCCCACTGACACAGTTGTACACACAACAGCAGTCCATAGGTGTGACATCTGAGACTGAGAATGCTAAGGGTTTAACTGGTTAGCAGTGCTTAATATTGTACTTTTAAGCAAATCTAGAGGTCATGTTGGCTTTAGGGCTAAACCTAATGTTCATAAACCCAACTGCCATAAAATTACTTTTTATTGTTTTGCAGAAACAATATATAAACAATACAAAAATGCAGGATATTCTGCATCTAAGCGTATTGACAAGAATTTGATATGGATAAAGCTGTGTTCACGTATATGAAATGACACACTGTCTGGCAGTGATGACTAGCCTGAAAACAGCTTGTGATATTAAACAGAATGTGAAAAAGAGGTTGACATCAGCTCATTAATACTTATTTAAACTCTTCTAAAAAAAGGTTTATTGGTATCAGCAGTTGGAATTATTTCAGAAAATTCTTATAATAAAACAGAACTAGAACATGGTTTTGAACTCCATTGTCTAGGCTTTTGGTAACATGAAGTTTTTTTTTTACATACATGCTTTTTAACCACTGTTTAAGGGATGAGTCAAATTATTGTATATTTTAGATACTTAATCTTCCTAACTATTTTGATATTTTTTGTATGCACATTCTTCCTTATCCACAGCAACAGTAAATACCCTTCCCAATTAGAGTCATATATTTTTATGTTAAATCTTATTTTGTGTTATTTTATGTTAACTCTTATTTTAATTCTCTTCCTTATTAATTTATTCATCTCCCATCAGGGCTACTGAAAGAGATGAATATTAATGTAATGAATGTTTATGAATGAGAAGGTTAAAGTTAAACAAGTGATGTTAAAAGTTAACATTAACATCAAATGGATGGTTTATAAGTGAAAGTGACAACGTATTGTCAACTATGGTGACCCATAGTCAAAATTGGTCCTCTGCATTTAACCCATCACACACAGCAGTGAGAAGTGAACACACATGCATACACACACACACACACACACACACAGTGAACACACACCCGAGCAGTGGGCAGCCATTGCTCCAGGGAGCAACTGGGGGTTCGGTGCCTTGCCTAAAGGCACTTCAGTCACAGTATTGAAGGTGGAAAGAATGCTGTTTATTCACAAATCCCCACCTTCAGTTCCTGCTGGTGCAGGAATCAAATCAGCGACCTTTGGGTTACAAGCCCGACTTTCTAACCATTAGGCCATGACTGCCCCCTATAGTGGAAAAGTTCCTTGAGCCGGGATTTGAACTTGGGATGCTTATAATGCAAATAAACTCAGTCTCTAATTGTTGGGGTCTGTGCTGCTTTTAGTACCATGACAATTCTAATGTTTGTTCTTTGTGTTGTTTATATATATATATAATTTATTAAATAGCATTGTTTAATTTTTGCTCACTATTTCCAAATTTTGTACCTCTAACATAATAGATGCATGCTTTGATCATGTAGGTTCATGCCAATACATATCCACAATAAAATTTCAGATCATCTGAAAGCTGGTATAAAAAACTCTTGCAAATTGAATTAACTGGTTCTGTGTGTTAAAAACCGAAAGGAATTATATTATTCTACAAATGCCATCAAATAGCGTATTTTCCTATAAATCAATATGCTCAGTAGTTTACCGACTGGAGTAATATAGAGACACCTCTGCTTAATAATATAAGCGGAAATCACCCACGAGCCGTACCAGTACAGAGCAGGGGAAAAGGTTTACTCTATCACTTTGTTTTAAGCAACAGGGCCCACCCAGCAAAAACTCGTCGAAAAGACGATAATGCCAAACGTCTAAACAACGTGAAAATTTGGTTGAAAAGTCAAAGACGAAAAGACGTGTTTTTCAGGTCGTCAAAAAGACATCCAAATTACGTCTAAACGTGGTTGTAAAGTGAAAGTTAAAAATATGAAGCGAAGTTTGATTTAAATCCTACGTGGCGCCTCATACCTCATACTGGAATACACCTCTTGCTCTTTGACCTGTTTTAACACACCCAATCATAAACTCCACCCTCTTAACACTTATCAGGAAGAGACTGAATTCTTGTTTCTCCTTTCTGTCATATTGTCTCTTATCTTTCTCGACCAAAGGAAAAAAAAAGAATGCGTGATTCAATGAAAAACAAAGAGAACTACTTCCAATAAGGATATTTTGGGAAGTTTGTTTCTAAACGGACAGCAGATCTTTGTGACTCTTGTGATGATTCTTTTTTGAAACCATTGTTCAGAAAGTGAAAGTAAAGTTCAGACTGGAATGTAAACAGTGAAAATGGCTTCACTACATGTGTCTGCAGAAGAGCTTTCTTGTCCTGTGTGCTGTGAAATTTTCAAGGCTCCTGTTTTTCTGTCATGTAGTCACAGTGTCTGTAAAGAGTGTCTTTATCAGTTCTGGAGAAACACAGATACTCAGGAGTGTCCTGTCTGCAGGAGGAGATCTTCAAAATTTAATCCTCAAGTTAATCTTGCTTTACAAAACTTATGTGAGTCATTCCTGAAGCAGAGAAATGAGAGCCATTCATCAGGATCTGAGGAGATCTGCAGTTTACACAGTGAGAAACTCAAACTCTTCTGTCTGGAGGACAAACAGCCTGTGTGTGTAGAGTGTGTTACTTCACAACAACACATCAATCACACATTCAGTCATCCAGTCATGACAGACACACACCAGTCCTCAAAAAGGTAAGACTACATGATTTTACACTGTAAATTAATCTGTATTTAACTGTTTTCTTTTTTGACTGTTAGAGAAACCATACAATCATGATTTAAATATTAAAACATAAAAAATAGCAATACATTTATGTAAATCATGCTTTAAATTCATACTTTAACAAAACAAAAATACATACAGTAGAACAACAATAATATACTGAACTGACAATGAAGATTTGTAAGTGAAGTGGTTCAGGGTAAATTATTTGTAAAACTTTATGTACAATACAATCCCAATCAAAATATAAAATAAATACATACATAATCAAAATAAATACCAGTGCAGTGCTGTTTTGCAAGGCAAGATCAGTAATTAGGATTAGGACTTCTATGAGATATTGCTAGAGAGATATAAGTTTAGAGGATTAAGATCTGTTGAAAAGCATTGTTTCTAAGTGTGCAATGGTGTGTGGCAGTTTTTAGAGACTCGCTAGATGGAGCTGATATTTAAGAACAAACTTCCAATTAAGTAAGGGTGTCTTGGTCAAACCTCTGTCAGTATCTGTGATATCACTGGTATGATTTCTTTTCAGTGTTTTGTCTAGCATGGATCCAGTTGGAGTGAATTCAATAGAGACTGCAGCTCTAGGGAGACCCTTCCAGCTGGGGATGCTGTATGACTGCAGGAGAGATGCTCTAGTACCAGGTGCTGCAACCTGAATTATTCTTTTTTATACCAAATATTTGATGGCAGCATTAACAGCTAAATTAAAAATCCAGACAAAAATGGATCTCTGGGTTAAACTGTTTGAACTTGAGGGTAGTTCTGATTTATGATATAGCATAAGATATGTTAATCCAGTTGCTTATGTTTAGTGATTCACCTGATCAGAGTCCTTTATGTAAATAAGTAAGCTATAAAATACTCAGAAGAGAAAGGTCTAAGATAGCACTGGTTACTGTGTAATGAAGTGTTAAGACATACATTGTTCATTTAATGTTAGAAAATAAAATAAATGTCTCCATTACAGGAATCAGACTTTGGAGTAAAGAGCAGCTGCAGCAGAACATAAACACTAAACCCCAAATTAACACAGTTTTCGCAGTCACTGCTTCAGACTCAGCTGAGGACAAATCTAGATTGCTGGATATTGATGGTTGTCTAAAACTGAGTTTTTTAGGTGGACTCATCAATGTAAGTGGAGCTGCCAATTTTCTCAAAGACACCAAGAAATCATTCAATCAACAGAGACTGACATTACATTATCATTCAACAACTAAATTTGAAGAACTGATCATGAACCACTTTCCCTCTGGAGAAATGGCTCATGACAATGATGTAGCCACACATGTAGTGACAGCAGTGCTGTATGGAGCAGATGCCTGCTTTGTGTTTGACAGAGAAGTTTCATCAGATGAAGACAAAAGGGTGATAGCAGGAGAAGTGAAAGCTGTCTTTGGCAAGCTAAAAGGCATTTCAGCTGGTGCAAACATTAATCTGAATGACAATCAGAGGACTGCAGCACAAAAATTCAGCTGTACATTTTATGGTGACTTCCAGCTACCATGTAATCCGACGTCTTTTGAAGATGCTATGAAGGTTTTTGAAGATCTTCCCAAACTGCTGGGAGAAAACAAAGAGCTTGCAATTCCTCTGAAAGTTTGGCTTTATCCTTTGGACAGACTTTTCTCAAGAGTTGTAAAGTTTCAGCATGAAATCAGCATCGGTCTAAGCACAGACATTGAATCTGTAATTGAACATTTGAGTACAACTGAGATGAAATGCAGTGACCTTCTGACAGACACACCTGCTTTGACATTTACTGCATTTCATGACAAAATCAATGAAATGAAGAAAAACTGCTACCAGTGCAGGTTGAGTCTCATGAAGAAACTTGGCTCTCTCTTACCAAAAATCAGAGGAAAATTTATAGAGGAAACAGCATTGATCGATCTGCTAAATGATCATAAGGAATCTCCATTTGAAAGCTCTCTTGCACAATGGCTGGAAATGAAAGAAGAAGAATCTGACATCATTAAATCACTGTTCACACAACTGAATGACTCAGGAGCAATGGTAGAAAAACTCAATAAAAATTTGATGCATCTGAAAGTTACACATGTAGTCATCTACATGTTCACATCACTGGGCTGGCCAGATGTGCTGCTTTCTAAACAAAAGGCCTACCTTAGTTCAGTAAAAGAAAATGAAGATAAAAGCTCTGAATCTGAACACAAGACTTGGCTCACATCTGAAATCCAAAAGACTATGAGGAACAACTTGGAGGTATTTAAAAAATTAATTGATTTAAATGTTAGCAAATCAGTGAAGTTTATTGTTGCATCAAAAGAAATGGAAAATAGTCCAGGTTCCTGCATACTGCTGTATGAAAATGGGTGTAATGAAGCTGTTCGCTTCACTCCTCCATCAAAACCAGACTGTCCAGTCATTGAAGATGTCAGATGTAGGCAAGTGATTTTGAAAGTGTCTCCACCGTGTCCTGCTACAGAGGAGCTCAAATTACTGTACAAAATGAAGGAGGAGAAAGACTGGACATCTCAAACTGTGTCAAAGAACCAGAATACTGTGACTCTGACTGATCTCAGACCAGATACTGAGTACAGTATTAAATGTGCAGCAGTGGGAAAACTCAACTACACCGTAGACAGTGATGTGACGCGACTCACAGTCATAAACCAGAATCTCATCAAAGCCAAAGAGTCTGCGACTGAAAATCTTTGTTGGACTGAAAACAAGTGCAGTGTACTTTTGGGAAACACCAAGGAGACAACTTTTACTGCACTTTACAAGAAAATACAAGGTATGCAGCAAAACTGCCAAATGTACAGACAAGATTTCAGTGACCGAATTAAATCTGTGATCCAGTCAGTTAAATCCTGTGAGAAAGTGTCCAGTGCTCTGCTGGATCTTCTACAAGCTCACGATGAGTCTCCATTTAATGAAAAGAGTCTAAAAGAGTGGATCACAGTGAAAGAAGAAGAATTGAACACAGTTAATGATTTCCTTCGACAATTATTGGACCTTGGAGCAGAAGTGAATAGAAGCTTGGACTCATATTTGTCTGATATTCAGCTGGAGAATGTGTTTTGTTACACTTTCAGTTCTCTTGAGGAGCCAGATGAATTGCTTAATGAGCAAGAAAAATACATGAATACTCAATTTTTGAGAAATCCACAGAAAATACCTGATGCAGCATCTCAGTCATGGCTCACTGGAAGCATCAGAGAGAAAATGAGAGAACATTTAAAAATATTTAAAGAGCTGATGACGTCAAACAGCAGTCAAAGCACTAAATTTATGGTATCTATAAAACACCATAAAAAGCATCCAGGTTCCTGCATTCTCCTGTATAAAAATGGATGTAATGAAGCTGTTTGCTTTACTTCTCCATCAAAACCAGACTGTCCAGTCATTGAAGATGTCAGATGTAGGCAAGTGGATCTGAAAGTGTCTCCTCCGTGTCCTGCTACAGAGGAGCTCAAATTACTGTACAAAATGAAAGAGGAGAAAGACTGGACATCTCAAACTATGTCAAAGAACCAGAATACAGTGACTCTGACTGATCTCAGACCAGATACTCAGTACAGTATTAAATGTGCAGCAGTGGGAAAACTCAACTACATCACTGAATCTGATGTCACCACAGTTATTACAAAGGTATGATGTTCATTCCTGAAATATCAACTTATTATTTTATTTTTTTTACAACACCATTAAACACTGTTATTCTAGTCTTGAGGCTTTTCACATGACTTGTCCTCTCTAACACAATCACTGGTTTGATGTTCATATAAAAACATTGCTGATAGTGTGACAAATAAAAGAGAAATATGACAAACAAAAACAGATGTATACTGGCTACATTTTCTAGGTTGCGGGCATATGAAAGGGCCTGTTGTTAACGGTTGTTAACTGTTGTGAATGCACATTTTATAATTTGATGGTTTCAAAATATAACATAGTACAACATTTACACCTGACCATCTTTATTGTTATTGTGTTTTATGCTTCACATTACAGGACAAAAATAAACTCATCATGAAAACCATATTAATTAAAGATGGAAATCCTGCTCGATACCGTCTGCAAACAAGGACAGACAATTTGTGTCAATCTGAAACATATAGAAAAATAACGTTTGGGGAGAGAAGCAAAAACAAACCTCATAAAACCATTCTGTTGGTGGGAGAAACAGGAACAGGAAAAACAACCCTGATCGATACAATGATCAACTACATGTTGGATGTAAAGAGAAAAGACAAGGTTTGGTTTGAGATCACAGATGATCAGAGTGACCGAACACAACAACACACTCAGACCACCATCATCACTGTTTATGAGTTTTATCTACAAGAGAGTCCAATCGATTTAACAATCATTGACACTCCAGGATATGGAAACACAGATGGAGTTGAGTTTGATAAACAGATCGCTGTAAGCTTGCTTAGTTTATCTAAATCTACAAAAGGGATTCATGAAATAGATGCAGTGTGTCTGGTGATTTATGCAACACAAAATCGGCTCTCTTACAGAACAATGTACATATTTGATGCTGTTCAGTCTTTATTTGGAAGAGATATTGCTGAAAACATTGTCTTGCTCTTCACACGCTCAGATGGAGCTCCACCTAAAAATGCCCTGACGGCTGTTAAAGAAGCTCAAATCAAGTGTGCAGTAAATTACAAGAATCAGCCAGTGTTTTTCCTGTTTGACAACTGTCAGTCAGATGAAGCTGATGAAGAATATGAAATAACACAGAAACAATCATGGTATCGCAGTTTTAGAGGAATGACAGGATTGTTTGAGTTTCTTGACACAATAAAACCAAAATCCCTGGTGATGACTCGAGATGTTTTACAACAACAAAAGCAGTTGGAAGCAGCTGTCTCCAATTTACATTTACATGTTCAAATGATGGGACTAAAGCAAAATGAGCTGAAACAAACGCAAGAAGTTCTGGAGCAGAACAAGGAACATGTCAAAGACAATAAAAACTTTGAGTATGAAGTTAAAGTGCCCTACAAAGAGAAGGTTGATATTGATCATTCTAAAGCCAAAATGGCAACATGCTGCACCGTCTGTGAGGAGAACTGTGTTTACCCAGATAGTGGGTGGGTCAGAAATCGCTCATGGTTCAATGCGATGAAAAATGATCACTGTACAGTGTGCACTAATAAATGCCACTACAGCAAACATGTAAAGGGAGCAAAAATATATGTAACGAAGACAAAAATAGAGAAGAGGACATATGAAGATTTAAAGAAGAAATATGTAGACAAAATTGGTGATGGTGTTTTTGTGGCCAAGAAGCTGGAAGAAGAACTGCAAGAATTAGAGAAAGAGAAAATAAAGCTGGTAAATGAAGCTTTTGACTGTGTGGAAATGTTGCAGAAGATCACACTCAACATTGATTCACTGATTATACTTCAACACATTGATTTTCTGACTGAGAAGCTGAAGGAAGTAAATGAGCCTGAAAAAGCCCAAACATTGGAAAACATCAAGAAGACAGCAGGAAAAGAAAAGCATGGAGCACTGGAATACTTTTTCAAAAATAAACTCAAATAATGCCTCAGCTAAAGCTGTGAAAACACCATGCTGAAAATGTTTTTGCTTCCTTCAGTAGTATGTCCTTAATGTGATATAATTGCAGTGAGAATGTAATTGCAGTGTTTGTAAGTTCCTTTGGATAAACTGCATCTGCTCAATTAAGTGATTACTGTCATTACTTCAATTCCCTGAAATTAAGGTGAAATTGACAGTAGCAGAATGTAAACACCTTCTGCTGTGAGATACTGTTTAAAATACAAAAACAATATTGTGAAAGCAACAAATAGCCAGAATATTATTTATTATAAAATAATGTGCATGATTCATGGTCATTCAGAGGCAGTTTAAAGACTGTTTTAACTGTTATTAAGCAGTGCCATCTAAAGGACATATGCGAAAATGTTGTGTATCATCCTACATGTGAAAAACATGAGAGACATTTACTGTACTACAGTCATGAAAGCGCTGCCTTACTGTTCTTAATCTGCTGAGATCTTGAGAGATTTAGTGACTTATTTCAGTTGATTTTATTTGTGGCTGAAATCAGTTGTAGTTCTTGTGTTTCTCTTTTCTTCAGTGATTCTGCTTGTTAACAGCAGGTGTTCATCACCAATGCACAATCACCTTTTAATTGATCACTTAATTATCTCATTAAATTTAACTCTGCTGCAGTGTTAATTTAACTCTATTTCAAGAGGGACCAAATGTTCTCTGAATAGGGTTGATTTTACTCTGTATCTATGGATTATATTGTGGTAGAAATATGGTTAGGAACAGTGTTTGAATTGTGTCAAAGTTCTTGGGGGATCCCTAATGAACACCCCACCCCCACCCCCAAAAAAACCTTACACAAATATGATTCATATTTTTGTCTTGTCCTTGTTATTATTGAGAAAACCTAATTCTAAGATAAAAGCTTAAACTAGGTTTAAAGTGATTTTTACCTTTTGGGGGCATTTTTTATCCTTTATAAATCCATTCTTTTTTCTGAAAGTGTGCTTTATCTTTTATTATCTTTTGTGTTAAGTTCTTATATTTAATCAATAAAGTCACTTAGAATAATAAGACATTTTAGGCTGTTATCACACAAATAAAATCATTATCAACAAAATTCATCTTTTCTTTAATATAGAGGAAACACATACGCTGCATCTGAACTGGCATTTAGATGTATTTACCCACTATTTAATGCAGAACATGAATGCATTTAACCCGCAGTTACAAATGCATGAAAACTGTTTTAATACTTTAATCCTAAAACGTTGAATGCTGATATTTCAAATAATTAAAAAAAAATGAAAAGATAATTTAAATGTGGAATTACAACTGCCAGTAGGTGTCAGTAAGTCACAGTTAATAAGTGAGTTATTGCGATTGAACCGAATCATTTAAACGGTTGATTCATCCAGGAACAAAACACCGTCATGTTGTTTAGAGACGCAAAACAGTGCAGTGGCTGTGTTTGGAATGATTTTTGTTGGCGAAATATTCTGCAAAAAGAAAAGAACTCTGTCCCCATATCCTGAATTTTGGAAAAATGCCTTATTAGACTGAATCATGCAGTGAAAGAACGCACTCTAAATGAGCACAGTCAGTCTATCTAGCGTTTAAGCACTCATAACTCCTCTTATAATCAGTGAAGCTGTCCATACACTGTATGATAAATGAATCTCTTACTTATATAGTTTGTACATCTTGCACTTCGTTGCTTATAGTGAGCGAATCTGAACAAAACTCCAGGTTTCAGCAATGATTGTTCTGAACGCCTCTGATTGGACACTGCATTCTAAACTCAACAGAGTCGTGTGTGAGTGGTTATAATGCGCAACGCTGTAAAAACGCGTAAAAATAAAATATGATTTAAGAGAGCAGGTCTAAATTTAATACAGCAATCGAATCTTTTCATTTCGTTTTCATTTTCACTAGTTTTATGTTTGAAGTATTATATTTTTATTGAAAAACCAGTATTTATTTTTTTTGGGTGTTATGGGGGTCCTTAATGCTTATGGGGAGGTCTGGGACCCGGGATTTTTCTGCCAAAAATCATTAGGATATTAAGTAAAGATAATTTTCCCGGCATTCCACACATTTCCCAGTACTTCTCTGTCTGGTCCTGTCAGTGACTACCTGCATTGCCTGCCTGATGTGCAATAGGAGATTTTGGAAAATGCTAACTTTAGCCTGATAGCACTAAAAGCAAATGTTCCGCCTTCCCTGCAAATCACCGTCCAAAGCCATGCCCCTTAAACGCATAAACGCATACAGACTAGACGACCAGAGACAGCATTTCTACAATACATTGTAACACTGAGTTGAAATGTGAAAAAATCTAATTCTTTATTTAAAACATTGTATTGTATAACACTTAAAAATACATTCTTCCAATGCTGGAACAGTGCATCTTCACCATTTCTTCCGTCTTAGGATGTCTGCAGTGCATTATGTTGTATCCTCTGGATTAATCCTCACAAAGAAACTTTAGGCAACAAAAACATAATGGAGAAAAAGACATGCAGCCAAAGAATACATCTGCAAAACCCAGGTGCTGCTTCAAAACATGGCCACCACCTTTGCTCATCATCCACTTTCTGAAAAACAAGAAGTAGAAAAGGCACACTTTTAAAAGAAAACTCCACACAGAATACACAAACTTTTCAAAACGATAGTTGTTCTGTTACCATGAACTATCAGTCTTAGAGTGGCTGACATGCTCATGTCTTTCTTGATGCTTCATTGCAGTTGTCTTAAAAACAAAAATACAAAAAAAAAAAAAAAATACAGTAAATCTTAAATTCTATTAAAAATGATCAACTAATTCAAAAACTACAAAGGCGGCTAGCCATAATACTTGTTTAACCTAGCTAACATACGTTTTTATTTTCTCAATAGGTTACTGGCCAACATGCTAACGCCTGAACAAAATTTAACATTAGTTAATCTAATGTTAATATAAGATTTCTTTTTATAATAATAATAATAAATATTTTTTTATTTAAACAGAATGTGTGCTAATTAATGGCAAAACATTATATATATATATATATATATATATATATATATATATATATAATTTTTGTTTTACTATAATTTTTTATGTTAATATAAGATAAGCATTGTTCGTTAAAAAATAATTTTAACTCGGTAACTTCATTCAATTCAAGTGCAGTTTACTATAGTCAATAAGGATTTCTGATTGTTAGAGCCATAAAGAACATAAAGTAATTTCTAATATTTTTCTATAATATTATTTGTATTAAGAATGGCTGTTATTGTTATTGTTATTTGATATACATTTAGCATATTCTGTAATATTTGTATTGCATACTTTTAATAGGTTGATTACAGTCCCATACGTAATACGTATACGTAAACGTCCGTTGAACAAGAAGAAGAAGGAAGGGGCTTGGTGTTAGACAGTCTTTTGACCGTTCTTTGAAACTATATTTAATTTGAAGCTTGAAGAAGTGTAAATAGTTCTTACGTTTGATTTCTGATTTTTGTTGTATCCTGACAATGAAAAGTAAACTTTTACATGACAAGTTTGTGGTTTTACGCGTCAAATCCTTTGTGCCGATCCCCTATGGAAATGGCGGAGAACCGAAAGGAGTAGATCGCCATTACACTGATGCATATGCAAAAGCATGCTTCTGCAGGAGTTCTAACAAGTGTTTGGTGATTACACTTCTAACCACATCCTGTGCTCTTTGCACAAGAGCATATCCTGTGTGTGTGTATGTAATGAATTTCTCTTAAATTACAGCATGAAGATTCTAAAGATTCACCGTAGCTCACTGTAAATCATACACTGCTTATCAAAAGTTTGGGGTCAGTGAGATATTTTAAAGAAATTAATACTTTTATTCTGCAACAAAAATGAATCAGAAGACATGTATAATGCTACAAAAATTATACAAAATTATACAAAGACAAGTATAATGCTACTTGTTTGTTTTAGTTGGGTTCTTGACCCTTGCCTTTTTTTTGTAAAGATTTATTTTTGGCATTTTTATGCCTTTATTTGGATAGGACAGTGTAGATGGACAGGAAGCAAAGTGGGAGGGAGAGAAGGGGGTGGGATCAGGAAAGAGAACCACAAGGCTATTGGCGCTGACAACCCTTGCCTTTTTTTAACCAATTTTTCTCTGCTGCGGTAAATGTGTGTTTGTAAAACACATCTGGTATAGGCAAGCAAAAATTACAAGAGAAAATCTGATCAAACTTTATTACTTATTGATGATGATTCAATCATCACACAGCGGTCTAATTCATTGATCTCATCAGAAGTCTGAGTACATTAGCTGTTAGTTTTGCATTATTTACAGCAGTTCAGTAATGTTATGATCAGTCAAGAAGGATTTCTGATACATATGCAAAGGCATGCTTCTGCAGGGGTTCTAGCAAGTGTTTTTTTATTCTAACCACATCCTGTGCTCACTGCACAAAACCATATCCTGTGTGCATCTGTTTGCTTCCAAGAAATGTACTTAATTTCTTGTATGTTACAGCATCAAGGTTACAGCAAGTATTGTTGGCCCAGATCTTTCCCACATCTGACACAGGTGGAATGATGATCTGGCACACATGTAGCATGGAATGATGCCACTTGGGTGGACCGCTCCTGTTTGCCAAATCTGGGCCAAAAGCAGGCCATAGCAATGCCACATGTCAGCCAGAAGCAAAGAAATAAACTACAAAAGTCACAAAATCTGTGTATATTACAGAGGTGGGACTTTCAAGTCACAAGCAAGTCTCCCCAGTCTCAAATTCCAAGTCCTCAAAGAGTTAAATTTCATAACTAATTGACTTATTAAAGGATGATTGTGCATTAGTGATGAACACCTTGTTAACAATCAACATCACTGAAGAAAAGAAACACAAGAACAACAACTGACTTCAGCCACAGCCTTGGATGAAACCAATTGGAAAAAAAAAACATGCACAATGCCACTGTAATTGTGGTCAGTGTTTGCTTTAGTTGGTTTCTTCACTCTTTCAAAGAAAGTTGCTTTTAAGCAGTTGTAATATTGTTTCACAGCAAACATTTGTGCATTGTTGAAACAAACCTTGAAGAAGCAAATTAATTGACACTTTCTGCTTATAATTAATGATGAATGAACATCATGAAGTTGTCTTTCTTTGTTTTATTTACTGAAATTCAGGAGAAAAGGTGTATTGCATTGGTTCAGGCATTAAGATATGAACACATATCATAAAATTCTTAACAGTGGTGATAATAACTGACAACAACGGACTGCAGCCACAGCCTTGGATGAAATCAGAGGTGGGTCAGAAAGTAAAAGTCCTGCCATATGTTTATTGGTCCGTGTAACGCTTCACAATTCAATTTTTGTATTTTTAAGTGTTAAACAATATGCAACAGATCGTCATTTCAGCAACTAATGTTTACAAATATTAGTTAGTGTGCTATCAGTTTTGTGCACTCACCCGGTATGCTGAAAACTGAGACGATTTTACTCCAGAGCTTTCCTTGCTCCATGCGGTTGTGCTATGTTTTAAACAAATTATACAGACAGTGTTACTACAAAAACATAAAAGCAGTTTCCTCCATCTCCACTACCAACAGACTGTCCAGCAGCTGTTTTGCGGTCGTGCATTGGCTGTTGTGAAAGTACTGACGTAATCATAGCTGTGATCATCTGGATTTAAAATCCTGAATATCAAACATGTTTGATATGATCGGGGCGGCCCCGATTTATATTTGCTTGACATGATTTTTGAGAGTAAAATCGGGGAAAAATTGGGCTAAAAAGCCTGTAGAGTGAGCCTAGCTTTAAACACACAGACATCAAGAACCAGCATATGAATCTCCACAATTGTGACAATCAACAAAATGCTTCATGCTGCAATGCATGCTGAGTAACAACATATTAAAAACTCCTATCAATACACTGTATAAAAAAATTGTCACCACTTTCGAGGATCAAAAGATAAAAAAAACATAAACCAAAGAAAAACCACTTCATAATGATTGTTCATCCTTAGTTATATACAGAAAGCATGAACTCATCTGTTACTTCAAAACGCTCAAATGTTGGTTGTTTCTAAACAGTTTCCTCTGAAAGAACATTGCAATTATTCAGAAGCAGTAAACCACTTTAGTTTATGAAAAAGGTCAAGAGCCCAA
Source organism: Labeo catla (assembly GCA_012976165.1). Taxonomy (NCBI): domain Eukaryota; kingdom Metazoa; phylum Chordata; class Actinopteri; order Cypriniformes; family Cyprinidae; genus Labeo; species Labeo catla. The sequence goes on from VONZ01003198.1 coordinate 23,523, forward strand.
CTAATACAAACACTGATCTCCATGATGGTGGTAATTTTAACCAATAAAACAACATCTGATCCTCCGTAATTCTCAATAACAGCAGGTGTTCATCACTAATGGACATCATGGACATCATCATTTAATTAACCATTAACCATTAATCATCATTACACATAATTATCTCTTTTCAAGTCCCACCTCTGCTCAATTGATTAAAAACTAAGACTCGACACTGGACTCGAACACAACACAACAAAGCGATTATATACATGGTTAACATTTTGTGTGGTCAGTGGCAGAATTTACTGTGTCAGGGCAACAATTCAATAAAAAAATATGTTTATTAAGTAATTTAAATCATAGAGAAAATATTGTCTTTTTACTCTAGTTCTAAGCAAAGGCATGTCGTGCCTCTCTGCACACTGCAGTGTTTCGGTACTGAATGAATTTGCATTTTTTTGAACACGTTTTTGAATCAATAATTCATTGACCCATTCATCATAACAGCTTCTTCATTTTTGAATGACTCAGCCATTTTGAATCGATTGAATAAATGACAGTGACTCAAAAGACAGTGGCTTACTGCCACCTACTTGCAATTTTTTTTCTATTCTGTTTTAAATTTTATATTTAAAACATTAATCTCATTATATTATTTATGCAATGTTATGGTCTTAAAAATATGTGTAGGAATAAAACCCTGTGTGTTTACTTTAATTAAAGAGCTGCTTTCTAAAAGCAGGGTATATTGCTTTTGAATGCGCGTGCGCATTTTAGGCCGGTGACACACTGGATGCGTGGCGTGAGCGTGGCGTTTCTGATGCGTGTCAGCTGCGTGGCGGCTGCGTCTCGTTTTCTGTGTCTTTACACACCAGAACCGTGCCAGACGCGGCGCTGGCGCGCTGCTGCTGCTGTAGGTGACATAGGGAGGCCTCCGACAGACCAGGCTCTTGTCTTCACGACATTTTCAACTTTTTTCACACACCTACACCTTCCAAAATCCGAAAAATGGGTAAGTGGGCTGTCTGTTTATTTCAATAACATTTACAAATTTGTGTAGTTTTAAAGAGCTTATTTAGCCTACCTGATGTTGGACCGTCACTCAGAATACACACTACGTTATTGTAGTGTGTCATATTTTTTTCATGTAATCAAATTAAGAAACAAATGGGAATTTTTTTTAATATTTTATATGCTATGATCTCTGTATTGGACACCAGGACTCGATTGTTTAAAAAAATAAAATGACATGAAATTACTGGCAAAAATAATGGGATATTTTTTTTTTAAGTCACCAATAAATTTGGGGGTTTCAGGTTTTCTCTAACCAAAATTTGTATTAAGATGATGTATTTTTTTATTTTTAAATTACATATATATCTGAATTTATGTCAACCTATAAACTTTCCAACATCAAAATATCATTAATTAATATGTATTTGTGTACAAAATGACATATAAACATATTTTCCTATTCTATTTTGCCTGGAAACGCTTCCAACACGCTTGCGTGTCGCGTGAAAAATAGGCGTCGGTTCTATTTCTAGCAAGCACGCGTTTTACGCGCGGCTGGAGCCGCGCCTGAGACGCGCGTCTCACGCAGGCAGTGTGCAAGCTCTAACCTGTTAACATGGGAGCCGAAATAAAAACGGACACGCCACGCAGCTGAGACGCTTACGCCACGCATCCAGTGTGTCACCGGCCTTACTTTCGGTTTCGTTTCAATGATCGCGTGAACTCTCTGCGGTGCTGAGCGTGCATTCTATAATACACACAATTCTGTGCATAGCGTTCATATTTGCATCTGCTTTCCTGTACCTATAACCTATACATACATTGTGTTGTAAACATTGCATTTGGGCTTTTTATTTATACCTGTTTTCAATGGTTTCAACGGGCAATTAGCGAAAATTGCTTTCATATTCTGGGCTATTCTACTTGTCTGTAAATAGTAGTCTATGTTTATTATTAAAGGGGCCATCGGATGGAAAGTTCACTTTTACATGCTGTTTGAACATTGATGTGTGTTGGCAGTGTATGTACAAATCTACCATATAATGATACAAATCCATGCAGTGGTTTCTAATTAATCTGTAAAAATAATATTCCTTTTTTCAAATCGAGCCATCACACTAACAGAGGCCGCGCCCACGATAGTTCATTGACATGAGCATCTTACCTCAGACCCACCCTACATCAGCTGTCACAGTCGGTCCTCTTTGTTTCGATGCCAAAGCAGGGATGTAAGTTAGACAAGAATATCTCCGATTGAGTCATTGTTGATATTTGATATTTGTTTGTGAAGGGAATGCACGTCCTGATCTACATAAATGTGTTTATGTTAGCACAAATCATTCGTGATTCAGCTTCACTTACAGCAGAAGTGAGTATAAGGGTTTTTTTTTTTTTTTAATAAATCCAATCACCTTTCCTACACAGTAAATTTGCCTGAGTAAAATTTACTCAAATTGAAGAAAATTTTACTCTGTGCCAGATAACATTTGGTCCCTCTCTGAAAAGAGTAAAAGTTACTCTTTTGATAGAGTTGTTTTTCCAGAGTTAATTTTGCTCAATTTGGTGTTAATATTTTACTCTCTGCTGTTACATATGACTCTATTTAGTGTTTTTTGAAATTAACTCTTGTACTATTTTACTCGGTTCAGAGGTACAAGAAAATTACTCTGCTAGTTTTTAACTCTGTTCAGAGGAAAGTCAAATTTACTCTGCCAAAATTTACATCTCTTCCAGAGTTGTTTATCATCAATTATGAGTGAACTTTAAAGAATAAATAACTCTATCCAGAGTCTTTTAAATTACATCATTCATATTTTATCCTCAAAACCCCCTAAAAATAGAAATGAAAATCTTGCTTTTCAATCTGAAAAAAAAAAGAGTCTACAACAAACTGTATGTCACACAATTTTATTTTTTCAAGCTCCTATTTAAATAATATTACACTTACATTTACAATATAACACTTGTGATCATGATCATTTGGTGGTTTCTGCATTTATATCATGGACAGTGTTTTGCAGAAAGCTATACACAATGGACAGGTCTTACAGAGTAGAGCATGTTGGACAATTACAATAAAAAAAGACTGGGCCCTACTTCTCATCAGCCCAACAAGAAGTAGATACAGCTGGAGACTCTCTCAAATGCCATCCAACTGCCCTTGGATACTGGTACCAGTC